>JABEVS010000547.1:0-39930 GCA_018290735.1 Coelastrella sp. MACC-549 | reverse complement strand
GAAGTAAGGCCGACTAGTGCCGAAATTGGACAGAAGCAGTACCGACAGCGGTCACCTTTCGGTGATGAGTCTACCATGCTCTGTCGACTTCGGCTACTAGTCGGTCATTTTCAGCTTGTCAGAGTGCATACCATACCACACCATACCATACAACCTGGCCCCAGAGAGGCACCCCCGAGGAGCCAAGAGAGAGAGTGGCGCTCATGTGGGATATAGGTCAACATAACAATCCTCAACACAATCATACCAATCAATAGCAAAGTACAGCTTGCCTGTGTGAAGGGGTCCCCTAGGCCTACTGCACGATGTGCAGCGGTCATAACACTGTGACAGTGTTATCTTACTAAGATGAGATGCTGGTAGCAAAGCTTGCCGCAAGCTAGTAGAGTATACATCACTTGAGACCTGTGTCGGCCACCGAGCCCACTGCGCGCAGTGCAGCTGCAGTCAGTTGTCTTACACCTTAATCTACTCAATGATCATCACTGCCACTGCTGATGTATCCACCGTCCACCACTGCCATGCTAGCGCTAGCCCCCATCTGCCTCCTGGCCAGGCCACCAGTCAGCAGTCCCTCCACCTCCCTTCTCACATGCCGGGCAGTAGCACGAGCCACCTCCTCTAGCAACTCGGCAGAACCTGCAGGAGCCAGCGCCGCCGCTGCTGGTGCTGGCTGGTTCTCTGCTGTTTCTTCTGCCCTGGTGTCTACGTTGGCTGCTGCACTGCGCAGCGGCACGCGCAGCCTGATTCTCATTGGTCGCGACTGGTCACGCCCGGCCCTCACAGCACTCTGGGTCTGAGCTGGTGGCTCAGCAGCCTGGGGAGCCGCATCGCCAAGCCCATCTTCTGCCAATTCAGAGCTGACATTCAAAGCTCTTGACCTGCGTGCTGCAGCAATCTGTGCTGGCGTGCTTGCGCCCACTGCTGACGATGCCAGCAGTGGGTGGCCACTCCTGCCTGCTGAGGCCATCATGTCAAGGAAAGCGCCTCTGCGGCTACTGTCAGCAGCAGCCCTGTCGACTGCCTGCCGCTGCTGTTGTTGCGCACCCTGCCGGCCTTCTGCTGCTGAGGGTGGGCGGCCAGAGGATGCATCGCTGTCCTCAGCTGGTGGGCGTGCTGCTCTCCTAATTCTGAAGGTCCTCCGAGATGGAACAGCACCAGCTCCTGCTGCTGCTGCTCCTGCTGAAGTATCTGCTACAGCCCTAGCAGCATCTCCCGCTGCGGCTTCCATTTGACCAGCATGTTGGCGCTCTGCTGCTTCACGCCCACCTCCTGTGACCTCAGCATTCACACTAGCCATACCGGCCACCTGCCCTGCACGCCCCTGTGCTTCACCTGAAGGCACACCTCCGCTCACGAGGTTGTAAAGGGCCTGCGACTGGGCGAGAGACCGCCTTGCGGCTGTGTATCCCCTGTTAGCAGCAGTGCGTCTTTCAGCAGCTGGGTCGACAAGGTTTGCTTCAGCCCTGCCCCTCCTCTGATGACCTGCTGCTGCTGGTGCCGCACTCGCCTCTACTTCGGCTGCCCTGCGCCTTTCTGCTACTCTTCTGTCGATCCTGGCCCTAGCTGAGACTTGTGCTGCTGCCGCTGCTGCTGCACGTGCAAGCACATCCGCATCATTAGAGCGCCTGTATTCAGCTGCAAAATCCAGTGGTATCACTGGGATCATAGACGCTCTCGCTGCTCCAGGGCTATGCCCCCCATCCCTGGCTGCAGCAGCGCCAGCAGCAGGTGGGGATGGGAAGGTGGACTGCAGTCTGAGGTTACCCAAGGCCGCAGCACTCAGACTTCTCATGCGTCTGAGATAGGCTGGCTCCTCATCTTCATCACCACCATCATCATCATTCACCTCTGGTGCAGCTGCTACAGCAGCAGATGCAGGTGCTGATGGCCGCCTGGCAGGCAAGGGGTCTACAACAGCATCACCTTCCAACGCTTCTGCCGCAGCAACGGGCAACCCTGCTGCCTCTTGCAGAGCTGGCTGTGCAATGTCTTGCAGCAGTGGATCAGTCATATCACCCACTGGGTTGTCGAAGTTGATGTCAGCTAACCAATCATCCTGAGGGTCCATAGCTGCTGGCGGTGCTGCTGTGCCAGCCAGCTGCCTGCCTTGCCTGCTTTCCTCCATTGCTATCGCTGCCGGCACTGCACCAGCAGCAGCAGCAGCAGCAGCAGGGGTTGCCCTGAGCTCTGACATTCTACCCCTGAGAGCAGCTGCTGCACTGTCCCTTACTCTCCTGAAATGGCTGACTGTATGACGATACCTGGTTGTATGTGCTGCATCATCATACAGCTCTGCCGGCTCAGATTGGTGATAGAGTCCTGTGCCATCTGTGCGGTGCGGACGCCCATGACCGAAGAGACCAGGCACTGGATCATTTGAGTAAAAATGCAGAACCTGGCGTTGCTGCTCACCATGAACCATGGGGCGCTCCCCCCAGCTAGCAGCTGCAGGCTGTCTGTCTGCTTGGTGGGGCTGAGCTCCCTGCTCCTGGACACCTGTAGTGTCCCTGGAACCTGCTCTGACAGCCATAGCACTCTGCTCCCGTGGCGGATATAGCAGTGGCTGCAGTGTTGCCTCTATCTCATGCTGCCCGCGTGCTGCTCCCTGTAGTGCAGTAGCCCGGGGCTGCCCAGCATTTGGCGACGTTGATGGTGCAGCCGTACTGGATGTTGGCCACACCGCCCTGCCTGCTGCTGCCGCTGCTGCTATTGCGTCTCTCCTTGAGGAAGCCAGGTTCGAAACAGTTCCTGCAGTTGCTCCTGCTGCTGCTGCATGCCTTGCTGCTGACCTGGTCCTCATGTGACCACGCCAGCCAGCACCTTCAGCAGCATCTCGCCAGCCTCGCCTGACAGCTGCCCGCCTGTCTGCCTCACCTAAGCCTGCCATATCTGCAGGATCCGTCTCATCCATGAAGGTGGCGAGCGAGCCCAGCTGATCCCTGATCCTTCCAAGGCGCTCTTCAAGCCCTGTGAATGGGTCGTATGGTTCACCTGGCTGGTGTGCTGCCATAGCTGCTGCTGATGCTGGGTGGTACCGCATGCGGTGGAAGGAGCGGTTGCCTGCCATCGCTGCTGCATATGCTGCATGCCGCTGCTGCTGCTGCAGTCTGCGTTGTTCTGCATCATGCTCGCGTCGTCGTTTGCGCTCTGCGAGTAATGCACAGCACCCAACAACGGGCGATTAGTGAATAAAAATCAAGCGGATGAAAGATGAGGGGCCCAGCTCAGCAGGGCTATACTCTCCCAGTTGTGTTGGAGCAGGCTGATGAGAAAACCACAATACCCATGCCAGAAGACACAGGCCTTAGTGAAGGCACATGGTGTTGTCATGAAACAGATCACAGCACAGGGTAGCTTGCAGTGTTGGATATCATGCAGTGCCCCAATGCTTTAGCTGCATGATCGGATCTGAGATGCTTACCTGCTGCCTCTTGCTCCACCTCTCTGCGTCTGTCTTTGCTTCTTCTGGGGAACAGCCTCTCTATCAACTCCTTCAGGCGCAGGCAAATCCCTGAAGGACAGACAGCAATGGAACTTCGGTCATGGCTGCTTCAGATCTTCCTTCACAGATTGATGCTCGCAAAGCTATTCCAATGATAGTATTGCTAGATGATAGAAGCACAAAAAAAGTAAAAAGAGTAATACATGCCAGCCATGGGCAAGTTCAGGAATGCAGGTAAGTGGGCAAAGAATCCTCTGCCACTGTGCAGGTGGCACCTGCTCAGACTCTTATATGCTGTCATACCGAGGAAAGTAAGTTGCTGTTTAAGGTTTCTGTCTTTCGGGCGACAAATGGTTGCTATAACTCACCGTGTTCGTCTTGGGATGACCCCAAGGATTTTCTGCAGACAGGGCAGTTTGCATTGTGGCGATTGCGGTATACCCAGTCTTCCAGGCACTCCTTGCAGAAGTCGTGGCCACATCGGCCAACGACCGGGTCCACCATTAGGTCTGCATACGGCAAAGTGGCAGTGATGGTTGCCGAGCATGTCAAAAGAGGCCTGGTCGTGCATGCGATCCAGAGCAGCAAAGTGAGCTACCCACAAGGATTGCACGCTTAGCACTCACCAGCACAGATGACGCACTCAAACTCCTGCAGATCCACTTGCAAGACTGTCTCCTGCTCGTCCTCTTCATTTTTGCAGCGTTTAGCATCCGGTTCTTGCGCGCTACCAGCTTCGTCAACAGCGCATATCGTTCTTTTCATTTTGTATGATACTAGAGGGGCGAGACGCCCAGATAGAAGTGGTACTGCTCAACGTACACGTCTAGTAGTCCGTTCGAATATAATGGCTTGAAATTACTGTATAAGTATTCCAATCTGCATCACGTGCGATTCACTGTGTAAGCTGTGGGCGGTCTATACTACATGAGGGCGCCATAGCACAGCACACGACAAACAAGGGGTACTTGGACCGACGCAGGGCACAAGGGCTCATCATGTCATCGCTGCAGCGCTTCGTACCTTGTACCTGAGGTCAGCATAGCTGCCTGCCCTACACAAGTCAAGTTGTTGGCCCTACTTGGATAAACTTGGATCCATTGTCATGGTCAAGTGACCAACGGTGCACCAACGGTTGGCTGTGTTTCAGGCTGGCTTTGGGTTGTCACATCTTGACAGGGATGGTCGTCATGTGAAAGAAATTGAGTCATGTATAGACTAGGGCTAGATTTTGAGGAAGGTTTGAGCCCACTTTCACAGCCAGGATCTGCAGATCAACTGGCAGAAAACTTGCAGGCCTTGGGCAGGTCAACTGGCAGAAAACCTGTCGAACTAGTTCTTCTTACCAGAATAATAATAATAATCAGTACTTTGCAGCCATAGCATTTACTGCCATCGGCCCTTACCAGAAAAGCTGAAAGCCCCCAAATGAATGTTCCTTTTCAGCCCAGGTGTCCAATCTTGCGGCCCAGACAGCTGTGCACTGAGCTGCCACGGTCAAGGTCCATGCAAGAGCCAAAGACACAACAGACAACTGAGACACCTTCCAGCCAAAACCCAGACTGGACCCAGCTGGCTGCAGCCTGCAGTGAGGCTCACACAGGCTGGCCCCGCCACAGGTAAACTGGCAATCACAGCCATCATGGCAGGAGACTCTAGCCACCCACAGCTGAACAGCCCGTGATTGTCCAACATATTGTCCCACAGATTAACCCACGGCACAGCTGTCTGCGGACTACAGCCACGGTTGGGCATGCTCACTGACGGCAAGCCCACAGCAACCACGAGCAGCCATGAGACAGCCAGGCTGATGGACAGCTTCGATTTTGATCCTCCGACTGAGATCCAATCTATAGACCAACGGCTCACCATTGGGCTTGCACACTGATGCCCACAGTAAGCAGCATCGAGAAGTCCTGATGTGAGCATACAGCACTAACTGCAGCTACGCAGCGCTGCAGATGGAGGGTCTGGCTCGGGGTGACCCAACCAGTGTCCATGAGCTTGTGGTGAGCTTAAGCCTGCTGAGCAGGTTTGTTTCTGCCAGAAAGCCTGCGGTAGCGCTAGGCTCCTGAGAGGGAGGTTGGATTGAGTCTGACTCGCGGCCGGCAGCTTGGCCAAAACTTCCCAAGTCCAAGGGCTTGTAAACTAGCCCTCCTTGACTGAAGGGGCCTGACAGGCCCCAACGTACCTGGCGGTGCTTGGCTTGGTTGAGTTCTGAAAACTGGTGTGTTGTTTGCCTTTGTTGAGCGCTGAACTGGGGTCTGAAAGGGAGCACGACCTTCAAAGCCAAGCCAGAGAGCAGACCAAAGCCACAGGCACTGTGCCTGCTTAGCCAGCCTGGGTCATTGCGTAGTGCAGAAGTGAAGGGTCATGTGACATATTGACACTGTGACACTTGGACTGTTGATATGCATGTCAACATATGTGAGGGTCAATCTGCTAGCAACTGCGCATGCGTTGAGGTTCTCAATGGATGCTCAACTGACTCATCATACTGCTGCTGTTGTTTGGGCCGGTAAAGCTGCTGCTGCTCTAAGGCAGGGAACAAAACTGCATGTAAGAGACGCTTTTCAATGCACAAATACTTTCATACACACGATACCACAGCACACGGACAACATCTTAACATTTGTATTGCTGCTTCTGCTGCTGAACTGCACTGCTGGATCCAGCATTGGCAACATTGGTTGTGGCGGTGGCAGCATTGTGAAGACTAATAGGCGGGCAGCTATTATAGCTGGCCCCGCCGGGAGGGACGTTTGAACTCTTGCCAATGGGACTGGGGCAGGCCAGCTGCTGACCTGGAAAAGCAGCTACAAACATGAATGGAAACATGTAAAAACGGCAGAAATTGGTCACTGTACTGCTGATGTGATTGGCTCAACCGGCAACAGTAGTTTGTATAGTATGTGAAGGTAGGAATTGACTCAGGCGACAGTAGTTCACATAGTATGTATACCCATGGCCATGTGATTATACACAGCAAGACCAGCCGCAAGCATGCAAGAACACCAAGAGTGCATCATAATACAATGAAATTATGCCCGCCAGCATACATGCACGCATACATTATCCCTGCATGGGACTGCAAGCTGCCGCACTATCCCCATATGGTATGATCGTGACAACATGCCTGCAAGTACCACTAAACAGGCCTCCATAAGTCTATACTGGAAAAGGACCTGCCAACCAAGACATGATGCAACGTTTCTTACCTTTGATTATGTGACCCTTTGGCTCTCCTGGCTCAACAGAAGTTTGGTGGTCGTGGCAGCAATGAGCGCCCTGGCACAGGACGTCCTACCAGTACACGAATTGGCCGATACTTGGGCAAGTCCAGTCTACCACCGCGTGCAGCAAACCTTTGAGGAAGGGTCTGCAGAGCACTGACAGTACTGCCAGAACTGCCGCGACTTAGGGAATCACCATCCGAAGCATGGCTAGTTGTTGAGTGCACAATGCCTGCTGGTGGGGCTGCAACCCGTGGTAGCTCATCCTGCCAAGCAGCCTGGATAGGTCCAATTAGATCTATGAGGCTCCTGATAGCACCAAGACGGCCACCATCCGATGGTCCCAAAGGAAAAGCCTCTAATGCACTGATCTCACCATCTGCTGAGTAGGAGATTGAATCTGCTGGAAGTGTCGTTGACTCAAGACCGCAGTCCTCATGGCAAACACAGTTGCGCAACATGATGAAGTACAACTCAACCTTTTTTGCTTTGGTCTCCTCTTTGAGCTTGCCTTCTTTACATGCCCTGATTTTGATGTTATGCCTGCTGAGGAAGACTTGTTGGAAGAAGTCCTTGTGAGTCCAGTCGACATCACCGTAGCATTCGTCCAGCAAACTTGCCAACAGCTGCGGGCATGCACATCAAAAGGACAAATTCAAAGTGGCACATGGTTTGTCGAGCACAATATACTGTCAAAGTGGGTTAAACGTTGACACAACAGCATGGTCTATTCTAGCAACACATGCATCCAATGTACATCTAGACCCTGATGATGGTTAGGTACTAGCAGTTATCATGCTGAGCAAGATCATGTGTTACTGCTTGCATAGTGAATCCCATAGTGGCAATCATGGTGCAATGGCTATTATCAGCTTGCATCATGGGCAAGCGGCCGACATGATGGGTTGTTCTGCAGCAGTCATGCTCACCTGCACTCCCTTCTCCAACACATAATCACCAGGGAAGGCTTTGTTACGACCTCTGGCCGTGCGCCACTCGCTCAGAGTGTTGCCAAATCTGGTGACCAGGCGCATAGCTTCTAGAGCGTACAAATTGGCCATCTCAAGTCCCCCCTTCCAAAGATAGTTCAAGTCGCCGTCAGGTGTCAGGACCAACTACACAAGCCACAATACCAGCAAGTGGTCTGGGTGACTAGAGTCAGACAAATGGAGCATTGGAAGAGGCAACCAATGATGCAAATGTCCTTCAACACTGTTGCACCTGCATGCATGCGCTGCACACCATGACTATGTGACAGCAATGAGCACGCACTGCAACGTGAGTTGCTGGCATGCAACCTTGTGTAAAGCACTACATAGGGTGAGGTGTGGTGTTTAAGATCTTGAATAGTGTGTATTGTCCACATGTCTCACCTTTAAGAGTTCTGCATAGTACGAGTTCTTGAAGCAGACCCGTTTGCTGCCACTTTTGACTGGTCGGGTGTACCCCTGCATCATGTTGGTCAAGCCTCTGGACTTGGATGACTCCAAATCAACACCAAGGGCAATGTCTGCAAGGTTGTACAGCTCTATGCGCTCAGGCAGAGCCATCATGGAAAGGTATGGCGACAAGTCTTCCAGCAACTGCAAGATCAAGTCACAGCAGCCATGATAAAGTCCATAAGAGTCCAGCCAGCAAATGGTTGACATCAACAACAAGTAAGAAAAGTTGGTCAGCAACCATGTGCAAGATAACACCTGTGAGAACGACTGTCAGTATGATTGCATGTGTTCCATGTGATACCCACCTACAGATGCGCAAAATCATCAAACCGCTCTGCATCCATTGTAATCTAACATTCAGTACATAAGCCAACACCCTTGGTGCATTCATGCATCGCTTACACCATTCCTTACATTTCTCTAATTCAGAGGATGCACAACGCGCCTACATACATCATTACAGCCCATCAAATGTCAACAACTGGTCTAGTTCTCCAGACCTCACCTCCACCAGCAACTTCTCTTTGATATGGCCCAACACAAACGCATGTAGATTTGGGGGGTAGCGTTCTGCCACCCACTCATCCACCAGATAACACAACATAGCTGGTGTTTGACAGCTGAGGCCCACAAGCTGCTCAGCATTGCGGAGTGCATCAGTGTCCAAGCCCTGTTTGAGGGCATACTTTTCTACCAGCATCTCCCAGCACAGGCTCATCAACTGACTGCTAGCGAAGTCGGGTAAGTTAACCTGCACTTGGGCATCAATGGGGGGGGGGTGGAAGTTGGAAGATGGAGCAAGCGGGCCATAGAGTACATGAATCAGCTGTTGTAGCATGTTGGCATCCTTCACCCTAGTAATGGTCCAGAATGCAACGGCAGGTATCAGCCAAAATGAGGATGCATGCTTGCTGATTCGAAACATGGAATTGGTTGCTCTCCCTTGTAGCTCATGGAAGCCGGTTGTATTGGCAGCATGCTGAACCCACCTTGAAGTGGCTCTGGAGCAACGACACGCCACTCTTGGGAGACAAAGCGATGTTTGCCCAAAAGGATGCCATGCTGCTGCCTGTCACAACCCATAAGATGGGCGCTTGGATGCTCACGAGAAGCACCTTGAAAAACCTCCTTGTGTCAGCGGCAAGCGGCATATCCACTGTGCCATCTGCCGCTGCCAAAGGCTGGAACAACAGATGCACTTCATCTGCAGACAGAAATACAATACAATACGGAGCCTCAACATGTGCCAAAGTTGGCACACACAAAGATCTTGTGAATCTGTCATCCTAGCACTCACACCTCAGGGCGTTGATCTTGACATTAAGTAGCAACACAAATGGGAGACATGGTTGAAATGGTGGGACATCATGTTCGGCAGGTGCAAGGATCACTGCACAGCTACATACTTGTTTGTGTGCCGCTCACCCCACAAGACAAGCACGGGAGTGCCAAGGTTCTCCAACAGTAACTGAATAGCAGCCATGTAGTTACTGGCAGTCCCAACACTCTCCGGAGGGCCGTGGAGGTAAAGCGCCTCTTGCCATCTAGCTGCAGGGACTGGCAGGCTATGATCTGATGCAAACCTCAGCAGACTCCTCAACAACCCTTGCAGCATAGCCACAGCACCCTAACATACAAGCACACAAATGGCAAGTGTAGAGTTCAGTGATATGGCTGATACCGGTGCTAAACAAAACACAACACCTGACACCAAGTACAACCAACAAAGCAGGAATGTAGAAGATCTGAATGGCTGTGAACTGTAGATCAACTGTCCCTATTATACAGCGAAGCAAGTACCACTAATATCACCTGCTCGTGAGGCAGCTGGTCCAGACTCAGGTGCCAAACCACCACCTCCTTTTCTCCACCCTCCCCAAAGTAGTTGTGCTGACGTACCAGTGCTGGCACGATGTCCGTGAGGAACGTTGTCTTGCCACTCTACAGGTAAAGCTTGTCAAGGTATGAAGACATGTTGGAGTGTAGTGGTGTGTGAAGATGGGCTGCGTGGCAAGCACTGATATGCAACGTAATACGATGCTATGATCATGTAATTCAAGAATTGAAGCTACTTGTATCACACATACAACATCCCAAGGAAGACATGCTATTGACCACCTTGTTGCAAGGGTGTGAAGAACTGTAGGTGTTGATATCACTGGGTTGCTTGAATGTATGACTGCCTAGTTGCATGACGTGACTGGATGGCCTGCAGGTGGGAGGATGGGGTGATCATACAGCAACTGCTGCTGCTTGCCCTTGTGCTTAGGTGACCCTGGTGGCCATGCCGGACACTGCTGAGCCCAAATAAGTCAACATTATATGCTAGCCCAATGCACCTGGCACTACATTCAAAAACACTTATGTATTACGTACGCGCCTGTCTGATGTGCATACCTTGATCATACCATTTATGAACAATGGCACCTTGCAGGTGTTCCGTCCAAGAGTCTTAAGTTGGAACTCGCGATGATTTAGCCAGTAGTTCACCCTGTCCATGGCCTGTCCGTCCACACTGATCCAGAAATCCTGATCTCCAACATTTCGCAACACCTTATACAAGGCATTGGTGCCATCTTCGGCCATGCTATCTCCAAAGTTCACTAGCTTAGGAGCAAACTGGCCCAGATTGCGCACGATCCCACCTGCCGGCTGCAGTGGGTAGAGAGGCAGCAGGCCTGCAGCAGTTTGGCAACCAGCAGCACCCATTTGAAGGCACACAACTTCCATGCAGTGAGACATGATTTGAATGCAAGCTGGGTGATGGCGGACAGCAAGTGTACGCTTCAAGCAGCAAACATTTTTAACGGTCACCAAGCATGACTGCTGCAAAGTCTGCAGGGATTCCAATTCAAGGCCAATCGGTCACTATGCTGAGATGTGCCAGGTCGAGAAGCACCAACTCGACACACGCAGAACCTTGAACCCTACTGCAAGATTATGAGGTTCTTGCCGGATGCTGCAGCTTACCTGTTGTTCAAGTATAACACCAAGTTGATAGGGGCACCATCAGTAAAGGGAGTGCAGTGAGCGGTACAAGAAGTGTTGGACAATATGGTACGGGATGCACAGGCAGCAAGCAACGGTCACAGTCAGCTTCAACAGCTTCAAAAGCGTGAATAACTGTAGAGACACCCGGCTGCGCAGCATGTAGGGTTGGCATGCAACAGAATAAAGAGGCATGGCAGCAACAGGATGCTGGTACTGCCGAAGGCTCTGCGGTCAGTGGTTGCTAGGACAGGTGTCCGGGCAGACTAAGATTGTCAACACACTGGACCCTGGCCAACACAATATTTCGCATGCACAACATGTTGCCCACGTTTGTTTCTGATGAATTCCATAGTAGGTTTGATGCGCAGAAAACTGGACAATGTAATGACAGTCATGAAATAACATGTAGAACTCTATATTGATGCATCAAGGAGCAAATAACATGCAGAAGTGCTGAACATCCTGCACAGATCCATGCTGCATGGCCAAACCAGCATGCTGAGATGCACAAAGTAGTCTGCTAAACTGCCTGGTTGGTTCAGTTACATACTAATGACCATTGTGCAACATGTTGCAACTGCACAGCAACCGGATGCGGCTGCCAAAGGTTCCAGCGGCTCACTCACCTGATGGTTGGATGATGTCCAAGGATAGGGGTACATGCACAGAACAAGGACAGTAGAACGTCGGTCATGCAAATATATTTAGCACATGACAACAACGCCTCAAGTAGCAGACGGCATGCAGGAGTGCTGATAGCATTCCCTGTAGAAACCCCTGCTGCAACGCCAGTTGAACAGTCAAGCTGAGGTGCACCAGCGGACTTGCAATCTTAGGGCCATCATGCATGCCATGCTGGCTTTGCTGAAATAGAGAGGAAGGCAGTACTGTAGAAGCAGACAGCTGGGCTTTGCGCCATCACCAAAAACACACAAACAACCACAGAGGCTGCTCGGACCAACACTGTTTGCAGACAAGATCGCTACCCTACCCCAGGGACCTGCTCCTGTTGCAGACGATGCAGCTCCTGCAGCAACGAAGCAGGCGGGATGTCGCCAAGTTTCACCTTCAGCAAACAGCCTAGAATGACAACACTGACATACATATGCACAGCATATCTGAGTGCTATTGACCATGGCTTCATCTGTGCAAATTGCCAATTGCTGTAGGCCCTGTCAGCTGCAGGCGATGCTGCCACTGGCTGGTGCGTGCCTTCTGGCATTTGCGCTTCTGCCATTGCTGGTAGTGCCCGGCGAGCCCAGCTTGCAGCAGTGAGTCCCCACACATCCCCGCGGCAATTGCCGCTGCTGGGGCTGCCTGGTGCTGCATGCGCATGCGCAACAAGTGTTGCGCATGTCACCACCAAACTCAGCTGCAGCTGGCATGTGAACCCTGCTGTGTAGATTACCAGTGCTAAGAGTGCCCAGGATCTGCATTGCTTTCACCGGCTGTTACACCAGCAGCACCACTGTTATTTGGTGTGTCCGGATGTTGTTGATTGCTGCTGAACATGGCTGCTTACTGGTGCTGATCTACTGTGTGGTGCTGCTGATGTCGCTTCAGCGCATGACATACTCAATACCCATTGCTAAGGCTTCATACTACTAGTGCTATGTGTAGATGCAGGGCTGTTGTCATCCCGCATGCATGTGAGGCTGCTGGTCTATTGCTGAGCGGGCCTGCCAAGAATCAAAATCACTCACCAGCCTGGATGCTCAGCCTATTTTCCTTGACCTTCAGCTCCTTGATCAGCGCAAGCAGCGTTACCTCCTCCTCCTGCAGCAGCTGAAGCTTCTTGCTGTTGTGAGGCGTTGCCTCGGCCCCTTCCCTTTCCTCAAGCGATTCGATAAGAAATTTGACTTTCTTTAACTCATCTTTATGCTCTTGAAGCTCAGCCTGCACCTTGGTGAGCTCCAGCGTGCTCGACATTTCTGCAGAGAGGGCGAGTCAGTACAGGGATGCAGGACAAGCTTCAAAACCCACACCCAAACACCCATGCAGATGCAGATGCAGTATACAACAATCTGGCTAAAGCCCCACATGGTCACAACGCTGCTCACCACGGAACTGAATGTGATGACTGCTGGGCTGCCACGCAAGGCCCGGGGTCCAGGAGTCTAACGGGCCCCAAGGTTGGTGGGGGTTCGGTTTTTCTGGTATGTGCCACATAACAACACACAGTGTTGTGTTGTTTGTTCATATCAACTAGTCTGACAGGGTTTCTGCCAGTTGAACTGCCCAAGACAGATTCTGGCTGTGAAATTGGGCTCAAAGCTTCTTCAACATCCAGGCTGAATCTATACAAGACGCATGGTGCTCTGTGCATGCACAGTACCGGTGACCTAAGGTAACCTTACTACGTGTTGTGTGGTACTACCACCAGTAGTATCCGCAGGGGTCCATGGAAGTTGACAAGGGGTTTTCAAAGTGACCCTGCTGCTGGCACCTCAAATACACAGGCAGCAAAGTACATGGTACGCACGCAACAGCTGCTGTTGTACAGTGCATTGGGCTTGTCTGCCAGCCCGCATAGCCACGACCGTTGTTTGGGCCGCTGATTGGGCCGCTGATTGGGCCGCTGATTGGGCCAATCTAAGGCACACACAAATATTAAGTTGATTCATCAACTTATGGTCCAGCTGCTTCTGCATACCACGGCTGCCTTCCTGACAGCTCTCCTGTTATCATCCAGGGCAGCAGTAACTGCAGCCAGCACTTGCCGCTTGTATGGATGCAACAGATGGTACGGCAGGCCCACGACGCTTGTTAAACTCATAAGCGCCAGCTCACGCACCGCAGCTGCTTTGACAGCCAGCCTGGCCATGTTCTGCTGAGGTGTAGCTTCAGCCGTGCCTCCAGCTACTGCTGCTGGCAATGTCAGCCTGGCCAGTCGGCACAACAGATCAAGTAGCTGCTCAACATGCGGAGTCAGCAAACCTTGGACAGACTGATCTGCTGCTGACATGAGCACACCAGACAGGATCAGCAAGCAGTCCTGCAGCAAGTGCAGGAGTTTCCCAGCCCTGGTGGTTGCTGCAGCTGCTACGAGCACGGCTGATGCTCTACTAGACAGCTGCGCCAGACTCTGCAGTAGCAAGGGCACAACTTGTGGCTGTTCAGTGCCGCTGACAGCAGCCGGGGCGGCACTGAGCAGATGCGCCACAGCTAGCCACAGCCCCAGGCTTTGCTGCTGCTGCTGCTCACCCACACTGAGGCTACTGATTGTCTCTGATGCTGCCTTGAGCACAGTTACAAACACCTTCTGCTGCCACAGAGGGCGACTCGCCCAATGCTGGCTACAGCGCAAACCCAGAGCTACGCTATTGGCCTGCAGATCATCAGCAGCAGCAGCCTCCCCTTCTTGCTGCTGCTGCTGCGAGCCTCTGGCAACTTGTTGCGGAGGTGATGCTACCAGGACAGCGAAGAATTCAGCTGCAGCCCACATTGCCTCTGTACCTTCTGTGCTTGTAGCCAGCAGCGGCAGCATCAGCAGCACCTGCTGCATGCACTCCTGCCATTTGTCATGTCTCTGCATCACTAAAGCCCGGCTGACCCAGGCTAGAGCGTGCAGGCTGCCAACAATATCCAAATGTTCCGGTCCTCCTGAGCAGTGGTGCTGCTGCTGCTGCTGCTGCTGCTGTTGCTGCAACAACTGCTGCTGCTGAAGCGCATCCAGCAGCTGAGGAAGCACAACAGTTAACAAACGGTCTGGTGTGATGCTCTCACCATCAACAGCACTGGCACGCTGATGGATGCTGCATTTATGTATTACTGACGCCAGGGCAAGACCAGCTAACTGCTTGTCCAACCTCCTGCTGCTGGTGCTGCTGGTACTGTCAGCTGCAGTGCAGATGGCAGTCAATGCACCAGCCAAGTCAACAACACTGTGAGCTACAAGTATCCCCGGCCTTGCTGCTGCTATGACAGCAGCAGCAAGACAAACAGCACCGCTGCCAGCTGCATTTGTGCTGCTTATGTCAGCACCCGCAGCAGCAGCAGCAGTCATGACCCAGTCACATGCAGTGAGCGCCAGCAGCTGCTGATCTTTGCTGCTGCATTTTGCAACGAGTTGTGCAAGCAGCAAGCTACTGTGGTACAGTGGTCCATCTGCTGCCTCCGAGTCTCTCAAACGCTGCTGCCAGGCGTGCAGTACTTCATTGGCAAAGGCTGCTGCTGCTGCTGATTGCTGCTGTTCCAGGTCATCAGGTAATGCAGGCACACAGTAGCTGTGCAGTGTGGACAGCAGCTGACATGAAGCACCCTGCAGCACAAACAACCAAAGCATGATTTGCTGCAATCAAGACATGATTGCTGCAGTTGGCACTCCTTCAATTGTAACAGACATGTGCTCAACACCCTCAAGTATCCTGTATACATACTACCGTGACAGCAGTTGGGGCTCACCATGTCTTCCATTTGCAGATGTTGCAGTACCAGGGGCCTGAGCCATTCCAGGACTTCCCAGGCTGCTGCTGCACTGCTGCCAGCAACCTGCTGAAGCAGTTTGAGGACATTCAAAACTTGATCATCATTACTGCTGCTGTTGCTGCTGCCGTTGAAGATCTCCAACAGCAATGGAGCAGCCTGTTGCTTGACCGCCTGCATCCCAAATGCAGCAGTGCTGTTGTCTGCATCAGGGGCAGGGGACCAAGCAGCTAATGCAGTCAGAGCTGTTGCTGCTGCTGCTGCCAATGAGTAGCTGCTGTTGCCCTCTGGATCCAATTCAAGCTTCACAACATTGCTGCTGCTGCTGCTGCTGTGAAGTGCCAGTTGCACTAGCTGCTGTGCTGCTGTGTCAAGCTGCTGCTGTGACAGGGGAGCAATTTCCTGAGGCAATGACACAAGGTCTTGCCATGCTAGCACGATCCATATCCACAACTGCTCCGCCTGCTGCAGATCATACTCTGGTGCGTCAACGCCACCGCTGCTGCTGCTGCCGGCTTGCTGCTGTTGCAAAAGTTGTAATGCTATCACCATTTCAGCAACATCAGGCACCACACTGGCCAATGCAGCATAAGATGATGGACCATCACCATTGGCAGCAGATGACGATGTCACAGTCATAGCCACTGCCTTCAGCACACAATGCAGCATGCAGAGGACCCCACAGTTTGCTTGAAGAGGCCGTGAACCTTTTCTGCTGCTGCCGCTGCTACTGCTGCTGCTCGTTGCTGCTGTTGCATCTTTCAGTACTTCTGCTACCGCTGGCTGTATCACTTGTGTACAAGTAGCCCTGCAGCTGTCTCCTCCTGCTGCTGCTACCTGCAGATAGACAATGCAACCGCCAGAGGTTTAATCACAGAGCTGGTGCCCCACCAAGAACAAGGTTAAACCCTACCAAGCCTCTGTCGATGCGCACACAGACACAGACACAGACACAGACACAGACACAGACACAGCTGTCAGGCCTGAGCACGGGCAGCCTGATCTACCACTGCTCAACAGGAAATCAGATAGCAGATACAGGCACTGACGGCCGTTGAGGCAGAAGTTTGAATAAGGCTGCAAGATCAAGGTTGCTCTTTTGCTCGTTATCCTCTGCTGCAATCTGCTGTTAGTTGCTCAACGTATCTATCACCATCAAGGGGTGCAGATGTTCTGCAATGTCACATGTTGTCATCTGGCATGACTTACCGCAGCGACCACCCTTGAAATGCACACAAGCCGCTTCTGGGCCTTCTTAGGCAGATCCCACCCAGCAGCAGCAGCAGCAGCAGCGCTGGGTGAGGTCACTCCAGGTGCCGCTGCTGACTCATCATCTTTCTGGGACCATGGTGGGTTGACTAACCCCAAGTACTGCATCAAATCTTCAACTGCCACATCAGCTAACACCCTCTGATCCAGATATCCAGGTCCCAGATCTGATATACATTGTGTCAGTGCTGCTGCTGCTGCAGCAGCAGCCGCATGCTTGGCAGTGAGCTGTTCTGCAGTGATGCCCTCAGCAGCAGCAGGTGCCATCAGCTCGGCCTTCAACATCAGCCATACCTGTAGAGGGTTGAAGGTTCATTCATACAGTCATAATGTATCCAGAACCTGTCAATGGCTGGCTCATTCTGATCCAGCTCGTGCTCACAGGTGATCCATAGACACCACAAGCAACCTCAAGCAAAACAAGGTTAAGCAAAAACAAGGTTTACATGAAACTTAAGTAGATAGTTGCCTGACAATCAGATGCAGCAGAACTTGTGCAGTGTCCTGCGCAGCTGTCTGTTGAAGCAGGAGGGAGGTTGACTCACAGCTTGCAGGTGAGGTCTCACAGCAGCAGGGCCCCAGCCCCTCACACATGCAGGCAGCGCCAGCAGAGAGTCGCTCTTGGCCTGCCTGCAGCAACAGACGCCGGTTTTGGGGCAGCAGCAGTGCAGCAGTGCAGCAGCAGCAAGCAGCACTGAGCACTGCCGTTCCTGGCTCACATCAGTGCTATGTGTGGTTACCTTTGTGGTTGTGGTTGTGCTGTCAGCCCACAGAGGAACTGATAGAAGAGAAAGGAAAACAAATCAGTACTCACTTGAGTGCTGATCCCAACTTTTCACTCAGCAGCGGTACCCCCAAAGCAGCAAACTGCGGACAAGCCGCCATAGCGCTGATCACATGCTGCAGCAGCTGATCCCTGGTGATCTTGTTTGGATCATCTTTCGGCGGTGTGAACATCATTGGGAAGTAGGGCACCACACCAACGTCAAAAATATCTTCCAGGCCATCATCTAGGTGTGTTATGTGTAAGAGCTCTGGCTGCTGGTACAGCTTCCCAACTGCCTGTGAGGTGCAGCAACAGGAATGACGTCGAATTTTTTCACTGAGCACAACAGCTGGCAGGTGATTTGTCTGAATGAGATAACCAACACATCAGCAGATCTTGGCGGGCCACTGGCCTGCTGGTCGCCTGACTGTTTTTCAGGAGGTAAAACCATCTTGACCTGCTGCAGCTGGAATATGCAGCAGCATATGCTGCACAGCCCGAAACAATCAAAAGCTGTTTTGGCAACAGGAGAAGTACTGGCTTGTGATGCGTGCACTGAGTACAGACCATGCTGCTGCTGGTGGTGCTGGTGGTGCTGCAGCAGCAGCAGCTGCTGCTGTGTGGCCCCTGACCTGTACACACTGCAGTGCAACCAACAGACACCTTGGGTCGGCTTCATTCTCCATGGCCACAACAGTGAAATCAACAAGGTTGGAGCCAGCCAGGACAGCAGCAGCACCAAATGGGCCCTGAACAGGCAGCACCAGCAGCAGCAGCAAGGGTACCGTCAGCAGCAGCGGCAGCAGCATGAGTAAGAGGCATATGGGTGATGAGCCCAATGTGGAATGTGTGATTTTGGAGGTGCCCAGCAAACGCTGCACAATCTCTAACAGCTACTGTCTGCAATCCAATATGTTGTAACATTCTGAGGTTTGCAAGTGATGTTATTGCCATACCTGCGGTACTTTGAGGGTTATGAGCAAATAGCTTGGGTGCATGATATTGTGCTATGGCTGGTCTGTTGCCATAGACTCTATTGCTCGAAAGCTTTGGAGCAAAACAGTCTGTCGCCATAGCCACAGCACCACATCATGCACCCAGAGGTGTGTCAAACTGTGAACAGACTATGCCAGCAGCTGAATGCAGTCCCCGCACCACTGCACAAAGTGCTTCTTGTATCGCCCAACAGCCATTGCTGCACTGAGGGCACATATACCTCTTCAAACAGCACCCCCAACAGACAGCACCCCCCAACAGATAGACAGAGGCCATATAGCTCGAAATAAGTTGGCAAATTGGTTTTGGAGCTGTTTGAGCTATCGAGCAGAGTTGGCCTGCTGAGCACAATCACCTGCAGCACCTCCAGTAGCAGCTGGTAGCATGTGAGTCGCTCCTGGTACACGAGTCCCTGCACGTGTACGGTCATAAACCTGGTGATGATCTGCTGTGCTGCTGCTGCTGTCAGGGGTGTTAAATGGTGGTGGTGGTGCCGCTGGAGCAGGGCCAAGCAGCCAGGGGCAGCAGCACCAACACAGCGCCTGCAGAGTCACCACAATTTACAACGAAAGATCAGAATGTAGCTCCTTTAACGAAGCTATGGGTGATATCAAATGATGTTACAAGATAACAAGTCAGATTACATTACAAATCTGTCGATCTATGTGCCGGTGCTGATTGCCGCCATGTCAGAAGTGGTGCGCACCAGTCTTGCAGCTTGGCTGATAGGAAGTCTGCCATAACTGCAGCATCCCCTTCTTGGAGGCACTCAGGAGCATCTGATACAACCTGCAGACACAAAATATCCAGATCCAAAGAATCACTTGCCCTGTCAAGGCATGAAAGGCTCTTGGGAGCACATAGCCAAATGAAAGCGCACGCAGTATCCAGCATGGCACCGAGCTGCAACTGCGTTTTATGAGTGCCTGCTCCTGCTGCTGCTTAGATGATTGTCGAGTTGTGATTCGACTTCGCAACTGTCCTTGGCTGCTGCTTTTTGTTGTGGTGTGGTTGCAGGAATAGCTGTGTTGGTCAGGTGTTGCTGTTGATGGCAGTGCTCTGTGAGAATCCAATATGATGCTGTCACGTTGTGACTGGTGCTGGATACTGCAAAAGAGGACTCAGCACAGCAGCAAGGTTCCTTATTGAGGATTGTGTGCGTACCTTTGATAGCAGCTGCACGGCTCTAGCTCTGCCCTCATGATCTTGATCATCTGTCAAGGGTCCTTTCAGTAATGCCACCTGCATTCGCAAGGGATTGAAGGCTCCAGTCACAGTTGACAGATTATGTATGCACACCTAGAAGTGCTTCCCCTACTCACCAGTCCTAGCACGTTGAGCTTCTGCCCCCGGAGGGCAGCCATAATTGCGGCATTACCAGCTTCTGCTGCTGCTGCATCGCTTGCCAGGATCTGCTGGACCGCCTCCTCCATGAGAATTCAGTATTTACAGTCCTCAAGTACTATTTACAACTGTGGAATGGGATCGGATCACGCTCAACTGCGCCTGGCGTTCGTGCCGATCCACTTTTACCAGGTACTAGAAGGTTGCTGGCCTCTGCAGCTGCTTGCTCAGGGTGTAATACACCCTGATATGACTGCGTATAGTAGTGCTTTGTCTACGTCACTTGGCAGTTTTATTCATGCCAGCCGATGTTGTCGGACCTGAAAACATCAGGCCCCCCCGATGTTGCGCCACCTGAAGTTAGAGCGCTTGTCGTTGAAGTAGGTGAAATGGTCATAGCTACTTGCCTTCTTATGGCGCTGGCTCTACCAAAGGATCCGTGGCAGGGGTGGTTACAAAGGTGGGACTTCAGAACTGAGCACGGCCAGACCAGCACAGCAGCTGGAAGCACATCACATCAATGCCCAGGCAGCAGATTGCTTGCAAAAGGAGCCAGCAAATAGCAACCCTCAATCAGCAGCAGTACCGGTATGGCAACAAGGCCCAATCCCTAAGAACATGCAGTCCCCCGTTACTCTGCACAATCTGCCGGCTCAGAAAGACCAAGTAGGTGTACACAAAGCGCACAAGACCTAGAACGGACTTCGTGCTCATGAAAATTGCACGTACCAACCAAGCCACACTCCATGAAGACTTGGACAACAGCTGCAACAACAACAGCTGACTGGCAGCTCGGTGATGTTGGGAGGTCCAGACCCTCAACGAACACGACTTGAGCTGCTGCAGCAGCAACATCAACTTATGCACAATGCCATCCTGAGCTGAATGAGAAATGAAAAGATGGGGCATGACTGGCCTCAGGCTCAGAGTCATGACCAAGGGGCCACCCCAGGCGATATGACAAAGTGGCACTGCCAGTGGCTGTTCAACTGTTCAGTCATCAAAGGTGATCTTTGTTGCCTTCTTGCTTAGGTCCATGTCTTTGAAGTGTGCTCCGTACAGCTTGTGCTCCTTCTTCTTGACGGTGGTGCCAAATGACAACAGTGCCTCAGGCACTTGCTGCTTGGCCTCCCGCAACACATTGATGAGCTCACCTGCAACAGATGGACGCAGTGGGTAATTAGTTCATGCACCATGAGGGATGCTTTTGTCAAGTAACATGAGGTGAGCAATGGTCACCAGGCCAGTACAGATGCTGATACCAAATGCAGCACTGCATGGCAGCACTTTGCCAACAGCATTTGCCAGACAGACACTCGCACTGACAAGATGAAATTGCAGTTCTGCATCTCATGATATGCTCACCAAAGATGGCGTTGATAGTGTCACCCTTGACAGTACCCTTGACAGTCAAGGGTGACACTATCAACGCCATCTTTGGTGAGCATATCATGAGATGCAAAATCTCATGGTATGCAAGAATGTGTTCTGACGTTAAACAAGGGCCAACATGAGGGTAGGAATGATCGCAGGAGCATTAGATTCAACACCAAAAACTACACCCAGACATACCTGCTCTTGGCTTGTCATTGTTGCCAACAAAGAATGTGACAGCAATACCGGTCTTGCCGGCCCTGCCTGTACGCCCAATCCTGTGCACATAGTCCTCAATTGTCAATGGGAAGCTGTAGTTCACCACAACTTCAACATCAGGGATGTCCAGGCCCCTGGCTGCAACATCAGTAGCAATGAGCAGTGGACACGTGCCAGCCTTGAATGCCTCAACTGCTGCTGTGCGCTGGGCCTGGCTGATGTCGCCATGAATTGCTGCTGCTTTCCAGCCCTTTCGTTTAAGGAGGGCTTCCACTCGTGGTGCTTCTTTCTTGTAGAGGACAAAGATGATGATGCGATTGCTGCGGCTGCTGTGGTACTTGTTGAGCAGGGCTAGCAGTCGGTCATCACGCGCCTGTGGGTATCAGAAACGACAACGCTTATAATAAGACAGAACTGTCACATGACAGAGCCGGGTGGCCAACAACAGGCGCCACAAGCAGGCCCCGTGTTCTTGGAAGGGCCAACAGACGCTGCAGTCGGCGCAATCGACATGAAAGAGCTGACTGTGGTCTCAGGTGATGCTGTTCAGCGCAGCGCCCTCACCTGCTGTTCCACCACCTCAACAATCTGTGTCACACTGTGGCTGGCTGCCAGGTCTTGGCTGCCAATGGTGACCTTCACTGGTGAGCACAAGTAGTTCTGGGCAAGCTGCTGAACAGCTGTGGGCCAAGTGGCACTGAACATAAGCGTCTGACGGTCTGCATCAGGGAAATGGGCAGACGCAAGAGCCGAGTCAGTCAGCAGCGGCTGCCGTGACACAAGAGGAACGTAGTAGGTGCACTGGCCAGTACCAGGTTGATGTCAGGTTGTGTTTTTAAACAGTTGCTTCAGATGTGCAAGATGGGCATTCAGCTGCCATTGAGGGCATGTGCGCTGCACTGTATCTGCTGCCTGGCATCTGCCTAGCATGCTGCGTCAACCTGCTGCAATGATGCATACCTGCTCTGACCTTGCCGCTGATGGCTCTAATGTGGGGCTCAAACCCAAGATCCAGCATGCGGTCAGCCTCATCCAATACCAGATACGTTACATTCTGCAGGGCAAGACAAGTCGGCAAGACAAGTCAGCGACAGGGTACCATTCAACCAAGTCATGCAATGGGCTTCACTTGTGTTGGGGTTCAGTCACCCTGTAGTACTGTTGCTGCCGTCAAGCATGGCAATGCGCTGCCAGGCAAAACAGCACTCTTTCCACCCATAGCTATAGACTTGCCTCCTGTCTGAAAGTGAACAACAGTCCCCCTTCCTTGAACACACAAAAACACACAAACAAAAGTCAATGATTGCAGATGCAATTTGGAGCAGACAAGATGACGGCAACCAGCATTGTATGGCCTCACCTGCAACCTGCATGCTCCATCCTGCATCAAGTCCTCTAGCCTGCCTGGCGTCCCTACCACGATGTCAATACCAGCTCTTAGTGAAGACACCTGAGGGCCCTTTGGCACTCCTCCATAAACACAGCAGCAGCTCACACCACACTGACTCCCAGCATCCTCTAGCACTGCTGCTATCTGCAGCGCTAGCTCGCGCGTTGGGGCCATGACAAGCGCATATGGCCCCTTGCCTTGCACCACGCCACCATCCCGCTGCGCTACAATGTGACGCAGCATGGGTAGACCAAAGGCCAGGGTCTTGCCTGAGCCAGTAGCTGCAATGCCGATGAGGTCACGACCTGATAATACAATTGGCCAGCACTGGCTTTGGATAGGAGAGGGCTGCACAAATTCACGAGTGGCATGCAGCATGTTGCCGGGGAGACCTGTCTGTTCAAATGTGAGGACTGGGCGCAGCGATGAGCCATCTACTGCTGTGCGGCGCTGCTGCATCAGCTTTGTGATCTCGGCTTCACTGACTGCTGTGAGGTCTGGGTGCTCTGTGTAGAGGGCCTTAATGACTGCTGGCCGTGATGCTGCAAGCTGGGCATCACCCACTACTGCTAGCTGATTCAGGGACGGCTGCTGCTGCTGTTTCTGTTTCTTAGACTTCTTCTGCTCTGGTGCTGCAGACGCCTCTGCTGCTGTAGAATGGAAAAGCGGGACGAGTGCAGCATGAATGTCAGGTGGAAGGCTCATATGGAATCCAAAGGGTGACATAACATGATGGCATCAAAGCTGCGGCAGGGTTGCTCATCAGCAACAAAATGTCACATGCTGGGTAGAACCAGACTGGTAACTGCCCCGACGGGGCTCCAGGAGGCGATGGAATCAGCAGTCGCGCTTGCAGGAATCCCGCGAGAGACTCAACTGCCGCATCACTCTGTGGCGTTTGCTGAAGGACTGTACACCCATGACAGTGTGGCCAGCAGGGGCCGGGCGCTCCTATAAACTGTGGCCAGCGAGTGCCCGGCTAAAGGCATTCGCCGGCCCGCCACATTACTTAATACGTGCACAGCACAAGTTCACGTGTCCAACATGAGACTAAGGCATGCAGCACACGAAGAGACTGGTGCCACCAGCTGCATGTAAACATACCATGATGTGTTACCTGGCCTGTACTCACCAGCACGCTTCTTGCTTTTCTTTGCTTTTTGCTGGTCATTGCTGTCTGCTGATAATGCTACAGCACTGTCCTCGCTGACTGTTGATGGTGCTGTACTGGCGCCTGTGCGCTGTTGTGTCTCTGCAACCTGCTTACGAAGCCTCTTCAGCTTTTTTTGCAGCTTTGCCACGGCTGCCTGATCTGCTTCGGACACCGTGGAGCTACCATCCAGCTTGGCTTGAAGCTTTTTAAGCTTCTTGGCAACCTTCTGCTCCTTCTCAAAGTAGGCCACCGCCTGCTGATCGTCGGTCGTCATACTGTGAGAAGAATGGCTCTGCAGAAGCAGGTTGGCACCACACAACAAAGGCACAATAATTGACCATCTGCCCACTGCTACCCTGTAATCACGATACGTATACACTATAATCGGTGTAAGACCTCTCCCAACACGCAGGAAAAGCCACATCCAGGCTATGCAACAAGTGGGAATAACTCATTGAAGCCCGGGGCAGCCTGCTCAAGTGAACTGTGAAGTCATGAGCCGCTGCCCACTTCAAGATAGTGAGACACTGTCAATGCTCCTGTCTATGAGACCGAGGCAGCCCTCATACCTGCTAAGCACAGCCACCAAGGGCCGGCGTCTAGCAAGAACCGGTAAGCGGGACAAGGGGTCCCTGCTCAGCAACAGTCGACTGTGCCACGCTGATTGAAAGGTCGCCTTCGGGCGCTGTAAGGATCATTTCACGGTGACATGTGCAGCATACAGACAGTTGGTTGTCATTGTCACCCATGTCAGTCCCAAATTCAACTTTACTTTGCTGGTTTGTCTCCGCATGACCTGCAATAGCTTAGCTGTCCACAATCAATCATGCTGGGGCCTTTTGACGCGTCAACTGTTGCAAAAATGCCGGAAATAAACTATCCTACTGCGCGTCCATTGCCAAGCTACTGATTCTGCTTTACTGTACGCCTTGAGAGTATCTTAAACACATATAGTATCAACGCAGGGCTGTTCCTGGATAGCACGTGGTGAGAATCAGCAGTAAGCCAACAAGCAGAGTTACATCGTCATGTCTGCATCAGCAGCTGCCAGCAATAACGGCAGCATGTTTGGTTCGAGCGATGCACAACTGCGTTATGAGGCATACAGCCGGCTGCAAGCAGCTGCCGTAGCTTTTGGAGAGTCCCTGCCTATTCCTGAGATTGTGGCCATTGGAGGACAGAGTGATGGCAAAAGCTCCCTCCTTGAGGCGTTTTTGGGGGTAAGTGTGCACTCCAAGCAGTTGTTGTTTTGCTGAGATGGCTGCTCACTTGGTGTTTGTCGACTTCATTGCTCATCGTCAGCAGTCCAGTATTCCATTACAGTAGTCACACATAAGAGCCCTTAAAGGGCTGGCAGCCCTCACATCATGCGAGAGCATGCCTCATGCCAACGAGACAACATTTGATCATGCAACTGCTGCAGTTTCGCTTCAACGTTAGGGAGGTGGAGATGGGAACTCGCAGACCTCTCATAGTGCAGATGGTGCATGACCCCACAGCATTGGAGCCCAGATGCAGGCTCCAGGATGAGGACTCTGAGGAGTACGGTCCTCCCATTATGCCTGAAACAGCAGTGGTGAGCTCGGTGACGGCTGAAGTCAATGCCAGCAGGGTGCTTCACACAGCAGCCTGCCCAGCAGCATGATCCCAGCTGCAGTGAGGCACATGTTACTGCTGTGTTTCCCTGGCATGGATTGCAGTTGCTGGTGGCATTGCAGCCTGCATAGGTGCTTCAGCAATGGCCCTGTGGCGGATGTTGTGCTGCAAGTGCAGGCTGATGCCATCATGAAGAGGACGCAAGAGCACCTGCGGAAACTGGGCAACGCCTCTGTTTCAGGAAAGCCGATAGTGATGAGAGCAGAGTGAGTTGCATCCCATGCCAGCGGTGAAAGTGCCGTCTGCCTTGCTTGATTAATTCTGTGTACCTGCTTGAGTACTGATCCCCATGTCACTGCAGGTATGCATACTGCCCAAATCTTACCATCATAGATACACCAGGCTTCATCCTCAAGGTGAGGTGTCAGTGCAGAGACTTCTTCACTATGCTTTTCACATCACCAGCAGACAGCTACAATACTTGCTGCTGATACAGCATGTAAGGCTGCTGAACTGCTTGTGCTCATGTTCATACCTGCATGCCAGCCTTTGACACCTCACCACGTGATATATTTCAGGCAAGGAATGGTGAAGCAGACAACACTCCAGATGAGATACTGCAGATGGTCAAGCAACAGGCAGCACCACCCCACAGGTATGACGACTACCACGGCAGATTGCTAATTAAATTTGCATGCTTGTCACGGCAGAACAAGAGGCCAGGTGTCACTGTTGGCTGAGCTGCTTGTTGTCACTGCAGATTGATCCTGTTCTTGCAGCAGTCCTCTGTTGAGTGGGCGAGCTCCTTGTGGCTCAGGGTGGTGCATGAGCTGGACCCCCAGTTCCAGCGTACAGTAAGTTGGCTGACACAAGTGCTTACCTACACACCACACATGACACTTGGAACAATCTCAGCAGTGTGAAAGTAATTAAGCCCATGCCAGGGTATGGAGCCAGGTCCTATGGCAGCTGCAATGCAGACAAATGAAGCTGCACATATCAGGGCTGCCAGCTCTGTGCCAGCAAGCAGCAAGCAAGGCATGTCCCAGGGTTCAATATTGCCTTGCCATTGGTTAAAAGCCACACCTGTCTGCAGGTGATCGTTGCCAGCAAGTTTGACAACAGACTCAAGGAGTTCGCTGAGAGATGGGAGGTTGATAAGTACCTCAGTGCCACTGGGTACCTGCCAGCCAATGTCAAGCCGTTCTTTGTAGCATTGCCAAAGGTGAGGCTGCCCTTTATATGCGGACACATGGCTGCAGTCACAGCCTGTCAAACAGGGGAGGAGTCTCAGGTAAGCCTCACAGAATCATGCGCCGTGGTATTGACTTGCCTTATTGCCGCTGTGCTACAGGAGCGCAACATTCAGACCAGTGCTGAATGGCGGCAGCAGATGGGTGATGTTGATGTATCCATCCTGGAGCACATGCGCAGCAACATCAAGGGCGGCTTTGACGAAGATAAGCATGGGCCTCGCATTGGCTTTGGCAACTTGAAGAGGTTGGTAGCCCATCAGCCGCCGTCTATGCAACTTGCATTGTGCTCAGGGCATGCCACATGCTTGCAAGTATGGTTCTGCCTGTATCAATTTCACCCTGAAAAGCTCATCGCTGGCATTGGCAACTGATGAAAGTGTTTGCTTGTTTTGCTTTTCCTGCAGGTTCTTGGAGGATGAGCTCGCTAGACGCTACCGCGAGGCAGCACCCGCGACCTTGTCACTGTTGCAGGTGATGCTTGCAGCACTGCCACACGAACGGCGCATTGGCTGTAAAGTTTTTTCAGTGGCTTGATCCGATGCTTCTAACAGCAGTCAAGACAAGTTGTACCAGTTTGCAGAGACGAGCGCATGAAAGGTGTGGGTGTCATGCCATTGCAGGAGCGTTGTGAAGCTATGGCTCAGGAGTTGCTGGCGGTCGACAAGCGCCTACAGGCATGCATGGATGTTGCAGCACTGAGGAAGGCTGGTGGGTATGCAGCTGGCATAGGCTAGGTGCTGATACCAAGCAGTCAAATGGCCTAGCAGCACAGCACACAGCGCCAGCTTGCATTTGATGCCTGTTCTTGGGGCTGATTGCTGGTTCATGCATGTCACAACCTGCTGTGTTCATTGTTGTAGGTATGCAGCATGCTGCTTGCACTGCCAGGCTGGTGCAGGAGATCCTGGCTGGGTGTGCAGACCCAGATCCAGCACAGCATGGCATGACCACAGAGGAGGAGCGGGCAGCCTCCAGTGTGCAGGTATGTGGCCACACCACACAAAGCATGGCAAGCCCCAATGCAAAGATGCTGACAGGTGCCATGTATCTTGCTGTAGTGGCCCGGCTGCCTGGATGCAGTGAAGCCCCCCAACGCTGGCCTGAGACTGTTTGGTGGAGCAGCTTTTGAGCGTTGCTTGAATGAGTTCCAGGTGGCGGCAAACACATTGGCCTTCCCTTCTGGTAAGTGATCCTGTGCCACAGGATGGCATCAATTGCAGTAGCAATCCAGACTGGATGAATGACGTAGCGCTGATGCAGGCCACCACCTGCTCTTGCTGAGATATGTGAGCCAGTCAGCACTCAGCTTCAGCATCACCTGCCTGATGCTCAACTGGTGTTCCTATCTGATGAACTACAGCCGCTTGATCTCCTATTCACGTGCGCAAACTCCTGCCCGTTGCAGCGGCTGTCGCCCGTGACCGTGTTGCAAATGTGCTGCTGGCCTACAAGGGCAAGAACCACCTGGGTGGTGCAGCCCGTGCAGCAGAAGACATTGCCAGGCAAACAGCACGAGAGCTTCTAGGGCCTCTGCTGGATGCTGCTTGCAGCAGGCTGTCCTTTGTGCTGCGCAAGGCCCTAGACATTGCTGCTGACAAGAGCATAAAGCAAGGTGGGCTGAAGCTGTAGATATTTTGAGAGCCTTGCTGATGCTGACTGGGTTAACAGCGCCAGAGCCTATACACCTTTCGGCATGAAAGCGCTGGCAACAGGTTTAGCTCAGGCCCTTGCAGCTGACAGGTAACCTGCAGTCAGGGGAACAAACTTCATCACTTTCTCAATCCTGCATGCACCCACCGGACCACCCAAACATTGGACGCCCTGTTGCTTCGCAGGGCCAGCAAAGGAGGCCCTGCAACCATACGTAGCCTTCCATGCAGCACTGCGCTCAGCGCATATGAGCTTTGTGAGCAAGCTGGAGTCCCAGGCCCGCACGCTGCTGCAGCACCATCTAGACACTGCCACCAGCGAGTTTGCTCTCAGCATGATGGCACAGATGCCTGATGTGTACGCCCAGCCTGCTTTAGAAGCAACACGCAGCAGCAGGGGGGCCATGAGTGCACTGGGTGATGACACAGAAAATGTGCCGCCACCAGATGCAGATGAGGGCATCATGCAGGTGAGGCAGGCTTGTGCAAGAGCTCGATGATGAGTGGGCAGGAGCCTGCTGATGGAGCAGAGCATGCTGGGCAGGTTTGAGACAATGCTGCTGAGAGAACTGGAGCTGTGCAACATTGCATGGGCTGTTTCTAAAGTACAATCAGGCAAGATTGATCAGCACTTGCTTTGCCATACCAACGTTGCATGAGCTGAACTCTTCTTCTACAAGACTGCCAATCTGGCACTGGGCTGCAGGTAACATTCAGCAAGCTTTGCATATGATGCTCCGATGCATATCACAAGCTTTGATAACATGTTGACTGGTCAAGGCTACAGATCAAAACACTGTGTTCATGGTGTTGCAGCTGACAATGCCTCATCGGACACCCTATCGGCCCATTCAGATGACAGTGCCAGAGACACCATCACCTGAGGTTCTGCAGCAGCAGCAGCAGGCAGCCCTGGCCAAGTCCAAAGGCCCTGGGCGCCATGTGTCAGATACAACACCCAGCAAGGGGCGCATGTCCAAGACTCAGCGGCTGGCTGATGACTCCAGTGGTGAGCAAACAAGGGTGTTCAGGTATACCGCAGCCAATTGTTGCATATGGGTGACGCAGTTTTGCCGCCACATTGACATGGCTGCGATGCTGCAGACCCTGCTTTGCTGCAGCTGACCCCTCTCCAGTGCCATGCTTTCAACGAGACCTCCTGTTTCCAGGTGCTGCACTGTATGAAGGCCGGGGGACCTATGGAGATGTCATCACATATGCAGAACGACTATTTGGCCGCATTCGGCAGGCTGTCGCCTGCCAGGTAAGTGCAAACCTGCTGCCCTGCATGACAGTTGGTGCTGTTCGAGCAGCACAGCAGCACTGCCTGTGAACCAGCCAACTGCTGCAATGCTTTCGTAAAACGGCAATCCCTTCCGAATCACAGGCCGCCCCCACCACGCTGAAGGCAGCCTTCCTGGATCCTGTCGATGACCGCATGTCGACAGAGATTGCCTTGGACATGTTTGCCATGACAGACGCAGAGTACATGCACATGTTCACAGGTAGGTCACTGACATGCAGCATTCTCTGCCAGCACCCATGCCATTTGGCACAGCAGGATCTGGCAGCGTGCTTGCATTGCCGGCAGTTGCAATTTGTTCACCTGCCTGATAACCGCTACACCTGTTGGACTGTGCTGCCAGTGACTTGCCTATAAAAACTCAGATACCTGCGATCGCCTTTGTGCCAATGCAGCTGCTGGTGCTATGAAGAGTCTGCAAAGCAAACGTGACAGCTTACACAGGCGTTGCGAGGGCCTGCTGAAATGCAAAAACGAGTTCCAGGAGCTTGCCAGGTGCCTCTGAGTTTGGGTGGAATTCACCAGTCAGCTCCATTGCCCCTGTCTTTGCATCTGCACTCCGCCCAAGAACGGCAAGGATGCTGCATATTGGGCCATCTGAGGCTGCACGGCGTTATGGTGCTTGTTGTTATTGTGCACAGCTGCGTTCTGCATGTCTGCTGCTGGCACTACCTGGAACGCCAAGTGAGTATCAGACATGATCCGTCGGGCAACATAAGTTACCGATCATATGTGCTCCATTTGCTGGCTTGGTCACTTGATTGAACAAGCCTCGTGACGTTCGCCACTGCAAACCCCGACAACAAACCCGACTACAGCTGAGCGACTCTTAGCTCCGAGTCGCACCTCAGCAGGCCCTCTTTCCAGCGTTCGACGTTTGAAGGCTGCCCATCTTCAAGCGCCGGCAAGATGGTGCGTGAGCGCAGCCACCAGCAGCCTTTGGTCATCGCACAGACCTCGCAGCAAGGGGCCTGCAGCAGTTCAATTCATTTAGCATAGTGAAATAATAGCCCTCACGCCTTCTGGCCCCGGCAGCAGCGACAGTAGATCGCCGTGGCCCAGTGCAGACAACACGCTTGAAAACTTTGAGCATGACGGGCATACTCTGGAGATGCCAGACCTCAAATACGTATCTACGTTAATTAGTGGCACCATCATCTGTCAGTGACCCCCCCCCCCCCCGCGGGCAGTGAAAGACTGTGTCAGTGTCATGGTCGATCATACAGTCTGTGGCAGCAAGCTCATACGCGTGTTGGGCGTGTTCGCAGGTGCTCAGCAGCGATATCGATCTCTTGAACCCTCCTGCAGAGTATGAGAGGACAAAGCACAAGCTCAAGAGGCTGGTGCAGTCCCCCAACAGCTTCTTCATGGATGTGAAGTGCACAGGATGCTTCAGCATGTACGTAGCATGCAACCAAGATTTTCAGACAAAGAGCAAGCAGATGATCTATGCCATGAGTGCAAAGCTGCAGCTGAACAGTCAGCAGTAATCTTATTGGCTCTGGATTGAGACAATTCTCCTGCTCTAAAACAACAGTGCTTGCTCTAAAACAACAGTAGTTCGGCAGGGGACAACAGTAGTTCTGCAGGGGTAGTGGTTTCTCTCATTGCACACATGCCCTGTCTGTCACCTCAACCTGCTCTGACGTTATCTGTGCCTTCGCTGTCATCTGTGTCATTGCCTTTGCAGCACTACTGTGTTCAGCCACAGCCAGGTGGGTATTTCTACAGCATCTACAGCACACACTATAGTAGAATGATAGGGGAACGCATAGCAGCTCATGCCTAGCTGGGCACGCCTTCTGCTCAGCTCAGCCCAGCACAGTATCAGACTATGTCTAAGCAACTGACTCTCTGAGCAGTCAACTCTCAGAGTTGTAGTAACCGGTCACAGCTGTGGCACCCACCAAGGATCTGCAGGGAACATCATCATCAGGCAGGCCAGTGTGCTGTTTCAACTGCCTGACACTGTTGCTGCAGTATTGCTATAGCTGCTGTCTCACGCCTACTCTCTGCTTCATGTTCTTTTTTCTGCAGACTGTGGTGCTGTGCGGCAGCTGCTCAACAGTCCTGTGCACACCAACTGGTGGTCGGGCACGCTTGACAGAAGGTGAGCACTGAGCTCAAATTGCAGCATGTGTTTTGAGAGATTGTGAGACAGTCCTGTCACCCCAGGACAGATGCTTCAATTCAGCAGCTGTGATTGGGTAACACTTTTGATACTGTACAGCAGTCAGATAACAGAAATGGTCAAAGGTGGTGCAAAGGCACCACAACGTGGTCAGGGTCATGAGCCCAGTGAGAGCAATGGCCACAAACCTCCTGCTGTGACAATTGTCAGCCGCCAGGATTCAGCCTGTAATTTTGCTTTAACATAATGCCAGCAAGGGGCTGTGGCAGCTGATAGCCAGCGACCTGGGATCATTAGTGCTTGCCAGGTCCCTTCGGCATGTTGTGTGCATCCATTGATATTGACAGTGACTGCAGCTCACATGCCGAAGGGACCTGGCAAAGACTACCTACCCAGTATTGCAGCACAACCACCATATACTTTGAGACATGGTAGCTTGAACACATGTTGTCCTTTTGCTCTGCTGTGATTGCAGGCTGCTCTTTCCGCAGGAAGGGCGACTAAGCAGCTGGATAGCGTAGTACCGAGGATCATGAGTGATGCTGCACGCTGGGCAGAGCTGCAGTTGCTGACAGTGCCTAGAAATGACAGCAAGCACTGATAACTCCAAGGCCGTCGCACCAGGGAGTCTGATTATGGATTGAGGACCTGTCGCAGCATGGTTGTAGACCGGATGGCTGTGCTGCAGTCTGCAGCTGCTCGGGCTGTTAGTCGCAGTTGCCTTGAGGGCTGTTGATGGCCCTTGATGCCAGCCAAGGTTGATCAGCCTATAGGGTGTAACATACACCGCAGAGTATAGGTGAATTCTTTGCAACAGTAACAGCACATATTTCGTAACTAGCAGCAGGGCAGCATCGAGGTATGCGGAGAGGCTTTGTCAGACGATGACCAGGCCGGCGCCCTTGGTTTGGGCCACGCACCTGATCCCCTAGCAGTCTAGCCCACTGATGCAGTTGTGCTAACTAGGGAAGAGATGGCGAACGGCATCAAGGCAGTCCGTATGAGTCACAAAGCCGTTTGGCGGGTCGACCCTTCGAACCATCGACGCCGGTTGTACCCCTGCCTTGCCCATCATAACTGCTTCCTTCAACGTTAACTGGCGCACGCTGTAATAGTCGTAGCGGTGTCGTGATTGGCCACGTTCCTGAGATCATCAGATGCGAAATTACAGGGCTGTGTTGAAGCCGCTGTTGCGACCTCAGAGGTCCAGCTGAAGCGTTAATCCCATTACGTGGTTCTTGTTAACGTTAGCTACACTGTGCGCATGCACGTCACTCGCGCACGATGATGCTATCCAAGGCGTTCAGCACTGGCACAACCTCGTTGGAAAATTACAAGCATGGAGAAGACGTGTTTGTTGACTGTGATGAGGCTTTCATCCACACAGATGCAGAGGAAGATGGTGGAGGGCTTGCGTGCGCAGATCATGAGCTGATCAACAGCCAAAGGAAGTGAGTACCAAGTACCCAACACTGGCAGCATGCTGTGTGCTCAGCTGCATGATGATCCGGGCCACTTGATCAACCTGTGACCTCACTAATGACCACACAGCATGAATCCTGATGTTGCAGGATCATTTTGGACATTGGAAAGCAGCTGGGCCGCAAACTGCTGTCTGGGAATCTCAACCTGATCAACATATCCCTGCCGGTGCGCTCCTGCTTTCGCCCAGCTGGCTGTAGCCAGTTACAACCCATTTCCTCAAGCACAGGGCAGCGTCTGATTTCTGCACCTAAAGCGCATGGAGCATGCGGCTGGGCGCACTTCCGCAGCTAGCATCAGCAGCAACAGGCACAAGCGGCCTTCTGAATTACTGCACCCTTGCGGCACAATCCCTTTCATCCTGTGTAGCCGGCCTCAAAGCAAGGACCAAAGCCAGTACACCAACTGGGAGGGTTAAACTTGCTTGAGTGCTAGTGCTAACATGTTTCGGCACATGCTGGCCACATTGCAAATAGGCCTTGGGCTGTAACAGCACCATGACGTGCTGTGTGCCTGCAGGTTGTCATGTTTGAGCCTCGCTCATACCTGCAGAAGCTGGCAGACCCATGGGTGCACCCTGTACACCTGGAGCGAGCAGCAGCATGCAGTTGCCCTGTTGAGAGGATGAAGCTGACAGTCACATGGTGGGGTCTGTGTGAGCATTGTCTCAACCCTGGACCACCATGACTCAGCAACACAACAACTGTTACTCCTAGCACTGCTCTCATGCACTGTAGCTTTGAGTCACCATGTGTGGTGCTGCAGGTTTGTGGCTGGGTTGCAGCATGTTTTCTGCAGTTGGCGCAAACCATTCAACCCACTACTAGGAGAAACATGGCAGGTGATGTTGGTGGTGTGTGATCGGCAATTTTCAATGAGACCTCAAGCTGCATCTCATGTGTCTTTCTTGCATAATTATATATACCACTGCTTGTCAGCCATGAGCAGAAGAGTTCTAGGACAGCTCACCAGGCTGAGGCGCTTACAGCGCATCCTTCACCACCATCCACCATCCTGCAATGGATCTGTTTACCACCGCGCTTGGCAACATAGTGCCACCAACACCTTATGGTATGGCAAGTATGGCAGACTTACGACAGCTGCCAATCTGCTGCCTTGCAGGCCGAGCTTCAATCCGGCACCCAGATCTATGCCGAGCAGATCAGGCATCACCCTCCTGTGACAGCGGTTCACATGCAGGGCCGCGCAGGCTTGTACACCTTTGACGGCCTGTCACAGCCACAGGTCTCTTTCAGCAGCGGCGGCCTGAAAACCAGTGCCAGGGGATACAGGAGAATCACCTTTGCAAGTGATGGTGCTGTCACTTCTGTAAGTGACAACCTTATGGATCGTTTGTGTTTCACATGGGCAGCAGTACAGAGCAGCAGCGGCTGATGAGCAGTGAGAGAGACTGCTCTGATCCAACGAATGTTGCTGACAATGCCCTTTCTGCAGTAGGAAGCTTTCAGTGCCATGGCATGTGTTGTTGCCGCCTGTCATGCTCTCCTTGCCGCAGATTACTTATCCCTACTATAGAATTGGCGGGCTACTGTCTGGTCTGCCTCACGGTCTCATCAAAGGCACAGCAACTCTTTCAGATACTCTGTACAACATCACAGCAACAGTTACCTTTGGGGCAGTGCAAGGTGCCAACAGCAGGTTGCTGGCAAGATCAGACTCCTTGTCAGTGCACATCAGGGGCCCTGCAGCCGCAGCAGCAGCTGTCATAGCAGTGCCTGACTGGGTTTCAGCCACAGTGGCAGAGCGGGAGACATCTCTAGCTGCCGCACAGGCAGCAGCTGCTGAGAAAGCAGCGGACGTAACCTTGGCTGCAGTACAGGGCACAATTGGTGCAACGCCAAACTCTCCTTCAGAACCAACAGCAGCAGTGACAGGTGGGGATACCTTGGGAGGTACAGCAGCAGCTTCTTGGCAACAGACAGCAACAGCAGGCTGCAGCCCCCAGCAGCAGTTTATAACACAAACAGGCAGCAAGAGGATCAGCAGGAGTAGCCATGCTGCTGAGATAGTAATCGACAGCCGCAGGAGGAGCAAGAGCAGCAGCGCACTGCACAATAATCCGCTGAGTTGGCTGGGCAAGCCCGCCAGGAGACTCAGAAGCAGCAGTAGAGCTGGGAGCAGGAGCAACAGAAGCAGCAGCAGCACTAACAAGTGTGGCAGGTCGAGTGTTGGGCTGAGTGCATGCTTTCCCAGCTTCACCCGCAACTGCAGTAGTGCCACCGATGCCAGCAGCAGCAGCAGCAACTGCAGCAGCAGGAGGTCAAGCCCAGCTATTAGCAGGGCCAACAGCAGTGGAAGTTGCCCTGGTGATGGCCTGTGCTCACCAGCTGCGTCTGGGCAGAGTATGCAGGGACAAGCTCCTCAAAGCCACCTGGCAGGCAAGACTCCTGGACCATCACCCCTAGGCACTGTCAAGCAATCAAGCGTCCACTTGTCAATAAGCATGCCTGGTGAAACGAACACTGGATGGTGCCAACGCCAGACACCAGTGCATGAGGGGGTGGCTGCAGCACAAGCAAGATACAACCAGCAACCAGCACTGGACAAGCAGTTGATACGTGATGAATTTGGGGCGCAACAGGGCATGGTACCCAGCAGTGGCTTGTTGGATGCAGCTCCCAGCTTCACAATAAAGACCATGGTCTTGCCTAAGCAGCAGCAGGTTGCAGTTCAGCAGCCACTGCGGCAAGAGGGGCAGGTGGCGGAGCATAAGCTGCAGCAGTACTATGCCAACCAGCCACAGCACGTGCTGGCCACTGGCTCTGGCAACTGGCTGAGCCATTTGGATTTTGGTGGCCAGAGGTATTGGACTCTCTCTGAGGACAAACCGGAACAGTGGGTCTCGCTACACCAAGTGCAGCAACAGCAACAACCGCAGCAGCAACGACAACCACTGCAGCAGCAGCAGCAGGGTCATGAAGCTCACAAACTGTGGTTGCACAATGCGCTGCTGTTGCCCTCTGATAGTCAGTTGAGAGCAGATCTGGTGGCATTCAGGGACAACGACCCCCAAGCACAGAAGATGAAGGAGCACTTGGAGCATCAGCAGCGCCGGGACGCCAAGATCCGCCCCAGCTTTCCTCATGTAGACTGTGCACAGGCAGACTAGGTGACATGCTGGCGATGTTTGCCACATGCTGGCTGGCAGCTTCATGGCACATGGTGATTACTGCTGCTTATCTCTCGTTCAACATGGTTGGGCTGGTGAAATTGTTCCCATGTTGTAAGATCCTCCAATGGGGGCGGTGTGTGCGGAGTGTGTGTGTGTCAATGCATGGCCATCATGATGTTCACAGGAGTATCCTGAGAAGCATGTACCAGCAGCAGGTTGGTGCAGTTTGTTATGCCTTGCTTCAATGGACCTGCACCTTGCTTATGCAGTTAGCTGGTGTATGCTGTGCTGCACGTGACGTGGGCGACTTGAAGCATCAGGGGGTGTTCATGTCTTCAATGGTGCTGGCACATACGATTGGAGAAGCAAACATCATGGTGGCTGACTCAATGCATTACCAACGGAAGTATGCTTTACATAATGAAGACTTTTGTGTTCTCTTGCAGCTTACATCCACAGGAGGTTGTGACTTTCCTGTGCTGCACAACGAATGTTTAGGGTCAAGTGACCTCACTGGAATGTTCAGGCATGTGGGTCGTACTTGCCGTATGGCATGATGCAGGCAGCGCATCTTTTGAATTTGGTGTGTCCTTTTGCACAAGCCTGTGTGCTTGTATCTCACTTGATCAGCAAGCTCTGAGGAATTGGACATTGGCATTTGGTTTGGGGACTCCTGCTGCAGGCTTGAGTGCAGCAGCAGCAGCACATAAGCTGCAAACCGCTGCTGGAGTTTAATTATGCTGGGGAATGCAATGACACCCTGAACCCAAGGGACAAGGTTGTCCAGCATGGTTTTGGCTCATCTCCGTACATGACGAATCACTCATCTATAGCATGTTGAGAACCAAATCGTTTGACTTTGGCCCATTGTTTGACTTGTGTGCTAGTCCCACTCTAGGGCAGGCACGGTAGCTGTTCTTGACCAAGTTATCTGTTGCATTTTCGGTTTGTTTTGTGCCAAAGGCTGTCATTGAGTACATCATACCAAGCGACACTTTGGGTCTTTGCCAGCTTGCAGAAACCAGAATGTGATGTGTGTAGCCAAACTATGCCAGCTTGCAGAAACCAGAATGTGATGTGTGTAGCCAAACTATGTTGCAGTCATTGGTTTCAAACAGTAGAGTTGTTGACAGTCAGCCATAATTTTGTGCTTTATTGTGTCGTGTGTCCTTCTGCCAGCAGCTCCTTGAGGTCCACTGATCTGGCATCAAACCTCCGCAGAGGTTGGTTCCCACTCTCAGCTGGTTCATCCACAACAGCACTTTTACACTTGATGGTGAGTCGACCGACCATTGCTGCACCATGTTTGCTGTCATTGCTAGGTGTGTTCATCCTTATTGTGCTGTATGAAGAAGTGTGAGGGCGAGTGTCTGGGTTTCAGCAGGTGCAGCAGCAGACCAAGTTTTTTCTGCTTGACAGGCTGTATGAAGCTGTCTACCTCCGCATGGGCTGAAGGCCCCCTGTCACCTTGTGGCCTACACCATGTCTTGAGAATTTACGCCAGAATATCATCCTTGAGGTTTGTTATGCAGCTCTGGTTTGCCAGAAGGCATACAGGGGATGAGCCCGTTGTAATTGTGCCAGCAACGTTTTTTACAAGTCACAGGTTATGTGGTCTCTGTACTCGCCAGGCACATTTGTCCAGGTACATTCCCCAGCATTTCTGGTTCAAGGTGTACTGCAGAATGCCACTGATGATGTGTCACTTATTGGTAGAGAGTCTATGGTGTGAGATGGGAATTCCAAGCTATGTGGGCAGCCAGGGGTCTCTGTGTTCACTCTTACAGTCCAGACTGAACTCTGGCCAAATGTTGTGTTCAAGTGCATCAGCTACTGTCTGCAACACAAGCTGAGGTCATTTTTTACTACAGCAAAGTGATCATATCGCAGGAGTGTGCAGATTCAGCTGGTTTGAGTGTTGTCAGATTAAGATCTAGGGCTATTGTGTTGTCGTATTGTCAGTGACCCCATGAGCCTTATGGCACTACTCAGGTGGCTTTTCAGTTGAGGAGAGCCAGCATTTGTAATGCATTGCCATATGGCTCATGGGTTTCTATTGCAATAGGAGATTGTAGAAGCAGTGTCATGCTATTCCTGTGTAGGAGTACAAGTGATGCATTCAGGTACAGTACGTGTCGTGGCATGTGGATGTGGATGTATGAAAGAGATGGAGTCCTTGCAACATGCAGATGAGGTGGCAAATGAGCTGACAACATGTCAGCTCATTCAGTCACACCATGTCAGCTCATTCAGCGAGGCTCACAGGCTCAGACATGTATGCGTCAGGACCACGTGGTTCATACCTCTTGGCATGGCAGTTTAGGGGAAATTGGTTCGTGAAGTGGTTGATCAACTTTTGTGTTGAAGCACACTATGCTTACAGCTTCACTCACTGCATGATCATGCACTATGATGCAGTGGCACTACCAGTATACTGGGCTGCTATTGATCGCCCGCAACCTGGGGTGTCCACCTCCTTTGGGTTCAACCCGGCGGGTCAGGTAGCGGGGGCAGACAGTTACCGATGGCGGTTGAACTTTCATTCATTGTTGTATTTATGATATGAGTGTGGATCAAACATTTGCGGAAGGAAGGAAGGAAGGAAGTTACCCTTTCCGGCCGCAAGGAAGGAAGGAAGTTACTCTTTCCGGCCGCAAGGCCCTTGGGATAATGTACTTGGTGGCTCAGCCACACTGCCACACCAGGATTAGACCACCCTCAGGGGAGAAACTGCCTTCAAGGCACACAAATCCACTCAGTGAGGGTGCTCAAGTGACACAAGACACAAACAAACAAACAAACAAACAAACAAACAAACAAACAAACAAACAAACAAACAAACAAACAAACAAACAAACAAACAAACAAACAAACATTTGCGATCATGCAAGCCTGCAGTAGCATCACAGGCACAGACTAAGCGGGGCTCTAGAGCTAACTCACGCCAAACAAGCGGGATGGCTTGTGAGACACGTGTTTCGGTGGTTGGCAGCCACCATCATCAGTCACAACACCCCGGAGGCACTACACAACCTGCCAAACTTCGCATACATACCGCTATATGACGGATCACTGCCTTTGTTACTACTACTACTACTACTACTACTACTACTACTACTACTACTACTACTACCACTACTACTACCACTACTACCACTACTACCACTACTACTACTACTACTACTACTACAGTAGTAGTAGTAGTAACTACTACTACTACTACTACTACTACTACTACTACTACTACTACTACTACTACTACTACTACTACAAGTTACCTCAAGGGTTTCCACCCGTAAGGAGCCAACTAATGGCTCATGGGGGCAAAAACAG
>JABEVS010000546.1:0-40054 GCA_018290735.1 Coelastrella sp. MACC-549 | reverse complement strand
GTGTATCAGCATGATTTTGCAGTGTAAATCACAATGTAATTTACTAAATTGAATACCAGATGGGGTGGCTTCGCCACCCCATACACCCTTTTCCAAACCGTTTGCCCCATATAAGTGAATTTAACCCAAGCCGGGGCTACTTCGCCCAACTGCTGCTGCAGTTGCAGATGATGGTGCCACCACAGGACTGCTACCAGGTTCTTCTTTGATGTGAGGCATTGCTGCTGCCACTGCTGGTGTTGATTGTTGGCTGTTCCCCACTGCTGAAGTTGACACAGGTGACCCTGGCAGTGACAGCTGTTGCTGTTCCTGTTTGATCCCTTCCCGCTGTTGTGACTCAGCCTCTTCAATTGCCGCTGCAGCCGCAACTGCTGCAGCAGCTCCCAGCAATAAATCAGCAGCAGCGACGTCAGCTGATGTGGCCCCTTCTACAACTGCTGGAGCCTCGTCTGGGAAGTTCAGCTGTTTCACTGCTTCATGCCCCCTGATTCTCACTGCAGCTACATCATATGCTCTGGCCGCCTCCTCCTCTGTGTCAAAGGACCCCAACCAAACCCTTTTGCCAAGCAGGGAGTCCCGGATTTCAGCTGAATACTTCCCTGACGGCCGCTTGCGCACACCCCGATATTTGGAGTGACACCAGGCTGGGCTGGTACTGGTGGTGGGCTTATTGCTGGGTTTGGCTGCAGTCAACATGCCACCTTCACCGTCTTCACCAACAACTGCAGGACCACCTTCACCTGAGCCCAGAAGTCCCTTGCCATGACCACCAACCCCTGACGTTGCCGCAGAAACTTCTGCAGCAGGTTTGCATCTGTTCTGAGCTGTTGCTGTTGCTAGCGCTGCAGCTACTGCTGGTGATGTCCTTGGCTGCAGGGGCGGCCGCCGCCGCTTTGCACTGCTACTGGTGCTCCTGTGCCTGTGCCTTGCCCTGAATGTGGGATCATCATCAGCGAATGACATGCCATCAGCTTCCCCTGAAGAGAATTCTGCTGATGAAACACCTGTAAAATAGCGCTCTCTACTGTTGCCATCGTCTTCTTGGCAGTCATGGGACTTGCCAGCACCACAGGTACCAGCAGCAGCAGCAGCAAAGGGTGATGCATTGCAAGGGTCCATGTACAACTCTCCACTGTCGTCTGACCTGGCGGCGGCGGTGGCAGCAGCTACTCGGCTGCTGCTTTCTCGCTGCCTGCGCTGCTGTGGCCGCTGTCCCTTGAAGCGATCATGGCCCAGCAGCAGCTGGCTGATTGCCTCCAGGTCCAACTCCGTCAGTGGGGTGGCAGCTGCAGCTCGGCTTTTGCCAGCAGCTGCAACATGTGGGCTTTGTTGGTTGCGCAGCCGCTGTTGCGGTTGCTGATCATGTGGAAGTGGCGACTTTGTCTGTGACCGCTGCTGCTGCTGCTGCTGATGCCCCTTGAGGCCATCCCTGACGCCTTGCCCGCCCTCAGCTGCTGACCAGCTGAACTCTGCTTGCCTGCTGATCTGCTGCCGCTGTTGCTGCTGCTGCCCCTGCTGGCCAGGGTCACTTGCCCTGCCACTCCTGCCTGCTGCCGCCGCAGCCGCCGCCGCCGCTGCTGCTGGCCCCCTTTGTGGTGCAGCTGATGCCACTGCTGTTGGTGCCAGCAGCTTCAAGTCAACCTGTGGCTCCTGCTCCTCTTCTGGCAGATTCATGGGTGAGAAGGGCTGCAGTACAGCATCACACAAGGGGACAGGGGATGTTACAGACAACATGCGTGTGATGATGTTGAAGGCCACAGCTTGCCTGGCAGAGACAGGTAGCATGGACTGGTGCATGCTATCATTGATTATTGACTGGTGCTTCTGTCACTGCTGTGTGCAGTGCCGCTGGCCACGTGATGCCAGCAGTCAAGTTTTTGTCCACCAAGGCTGAGATCATTCATCAAAATGACTCTGTATTACTGCGTGCATGAAGCTGGAGGCTGCTACACCACATGGCAGTTGCTGATGTGCTGTGCTGTGGTGCCTGTGATCTTACTGGTGGTGGTGCCAGGTTGTCCCTCCATGCTGACTCAGACAACTGTGTCACTTGCTGCCTCAATGTTGTCACCAGCTTCACCTCAAGCTGCAGACACCAAGCACACACTCTCACACAGTCACACATGCAGGTGAACATATCGACCAACATACCGGCAACGCAGAGCGTGATGTATGGCACAGAGTGGTTCCGTAGCATAAGTCAGCTTAGACTGCAGGGCGCGCTCCATTCTGTGCATTGGCACCGATTCTAGAATGTTACAGTCAACCCTCTTGCGCAACGGGACAGCAATACAGCCAAGTTGGTGTCTGCATGCACTCCCAATTGGCGGGTGCAAAGAGGCATGCAAAGGAATCAGGTTGATGTCAGTGTGCTTGTGCTGCACCATCTCACGTGCCATTGTAGAGCACAACACCCACCTCTGTCAGCAGAATGTCTCCCTCCTCCTCTTCCTCCTTGGTGTCTTCATCAGGGCTCACTGGCTCCATGAACCTCAGCAGCGCACCCAGGTTCTCAGACATTCGCCTGCAGGCAGCCTGACACTCTGTCTCACTGCCCGCTGTTGATCTGAGTGCACCCATGAGGTACCTGACCAGCTGATCCCTGGCCTGTGGGCCAAGATCATCACGCCAGAACTGCAGGTTCCCAAGCACTTTGAACAGCAGCAACGTCCGTTCAAGTGCTGCTGCTTTGGCCACCAGCAGCGAGTGCATCTCTGCATCTGATCCAGGGGTGTCTGCTGCTGTCCCTGCTGCTGAGCGGCCAGCAAAGCCCCTAGAGGCTGCAGCAGCAAGGTTCTGAGGGAGGGTTTTGCCCAGGACCAGCCAGCGAGATATGCTCTGGAGCTTGTTGGCGGCCTTGATTGCATCTGACGTCAGACTGGATATTTGGAGGCGGTCATTGATGTGCTGAGTCACAGCTACATCACCACCACACCACCTGCAACACCAACCAGCAAAGCTCGACTTGCAAGCAGGGAGTTCTGGTGAATGCACATGACACAGCCCTGTCAGAACAGTATCTAACAAAGTCAAGCAGCAGCATAAGTCTTGTAATGACCACCACATCAACCTCCTGTAGCAGCAATGTGCAGCTCACCTTGCTGCAAAGGGCACAGGATCTGCTGCTAGTGCTGCTGCCAGAACTCCAGCCAGGCCCTGCATGGCAGTTTCTCTAAGACTGCTGTCATCAGAAGCTAATTCCATCAGCCGCAGGACGCTCAGCACCAGCTGACTTTCACCAGGCTTTAGACCCCAGGCATCAGCCTGCAGCGCCGCCAGCTGTGCAGGGTTGAGGGCTGACAGGTTGAGCTTCCCATCTGCGCTCACAGGACCAGGGTGTTGTGCTGCTGATGTCTGGGTTGTCTGGGTTGAGGGTGTGGGACCGGAAGGATAGGGTAGAGGCTGCATGTAGCGCTGTGCCAACTTGCATGTTGCTTGTATGAAGTGCATGAGCCGCAGTCTGCTGCTGTGCTGCAGCACCAGGGAGTCGAGCAGTGTTGGCTTTTCAAACTCTGACAGCTGAAACAGCAGGGAGTTGCAGCGAGCGAGCAGCAGAGGGACGATGCCTTCTTTAGCACCAGCATTCTCTGCAACAGCAGCAGACGACATCATGACAGATGGAGCAGGATGCTCTGATACCAGGTCCAGAATACTGACAGCTGGGGGTTGGGATGATAGAAATGACAGCTTTGGACTGCAGCTGGCATGCCACCATGAAACATCCATTGTAGATAACCTTTGTCCTTTATCAGTGCCCGGGGCCCTGCTGCAATGTTACATTCAATACCTGGATCAGCAGCCTGCTGACCTACCTGACAAAACATCAGCAAGAGCGGATCCTGCTGTCAAAAGCCGCATGAAGGGCACACCACCTCTACTGATCAGCAGTGTGGCATGGTACATCAACTCATGGCTGTACAGTTGAGCAATGTGATGCAGCGCACCACCGCTGTGCATGGAGAGCTCCTGCAGGCATTGCATACTGCTGTTGTGGGACTGTACATTGCTTGTATATAGGCTGTGGTTGACCATAAAGTGCCCTGCCAGACACTTGACTGCAGTCAGGTGGATGAGAAGCTGCAGCTATGCTGCCCACAACCTACAGGACAGCCACAACCTGGAGGGGATCCCTGCTGGCTGCAAGACGACAACTGCACAAGCAACAAAGGGTCCACTGCTTTTGGGGATGAGGCAAGTCCAGCTCATAGGACACACCATGCAGCACTGCAACAGGCATAACACATGTTCAAATTTGGAGTGGCTGTATTGTGCTGTGATGGCTCTGTGATGCAGTATCTCACCTGTAGTACTGATGATGACATGTGTTTGTGATGGCTAAAGAGCTGCTGTAGGGTCAGCAGCATGATGGAGCATGCGTCCATCATTGACCGGATCACCGAGGGGCCCTGTGCAGCAACAGCAGCTCTACAGCGTTGACTGCTCAGACGACTACTGAGTTGACATACCCTGGGTTTAAGTGAACAACCTTAGCGCCGTGAACAGAAGACAGTCAAGAAACAGCTACAGTTGTGCAGGATGTGTTGCCATGATGGCCAGTGCTTTGGAGCTGTTGATCACTGAGGTTGAGTTATATTAAGGTGGGAGCCCTTTGCCAGGCCCTCACCTGCGCATGACCCAGTAGCTGTTTAATCACTGCTGAGTAAGCAAAGTCCCCAGTTGGTGCATCTGGGCCAGGCACCCCCCACAAGCTGACCAGTAAAGCTAAAGACCAGCAAACCAGGCCACACAGGGAGGCACCTCTGTCCAGTCGCTCAGCAGGGCTGATGTCAACCTGCTGCAGCTGCTGCCAAAGCGGCCCTGTTGCACTCAGCTGCATCGCCAGCAGCAGGTCCACACAGCAGCTGTTGAAGGTACTATCTTCAATCACAGCTGCATGCACTTGCCTGTGATGTGATGTGATGTGATGGGGAGGAGTGAGGGGCACAACAAGGTGCGCAGAGGACACCAGGTCAGCAACAGAACAGGAACAGCAGCGACAAGCCAGGAATGCGGGGGCTACCGGATTTGCTGAAACCTTGGCCGCTCAACAGCCTGCTTTACAAACAATTGCACTTGCCATGGCAGCACTGTCTAGGCGGTCGGCTGAAACAGCACAGGTGCTGACAAGAAGTCCTCCAGCATGCAACAATCACAGCAGGTACCTGCTGCAACCACTGCTTGGCACAGCAAAGATGTTTCACCTGTACTTTGGCAGTATCTCCAGCAGTGTGACTAGCACCCCCACCCCCCGTACTACATGCTCCCAGGGCCCCTCGTCACTCAGTGTCACCTCCGTCAGGCCGGCCTGCTCAGCCCAGTGGTTGCCACTGTGGACCACATTGCTGCAGGCAGCTAAGAGCACTGCTAGCAAATGCTGCGGGAGCATTGTGATGACTTGCTGGAAATCAACGACCACCTGCAGCACTAGGCACGAGAAACTTTCACAGAAATGGTCGCGGGTGGCCCAACTCTATGCTTGCATTGAACTCTGTCACATGATATATGTGTGATTACTCTGAGCCATGGCGATGTTTTGCACCCAAGAGTCTGCAGCCGGGATTCTGGGTGAATGCACACCAGTTTGGGGTAGGTGTTGCAGTGTCTGCTGCTTTCCAAAAGAGAAACTGGCAAAGACCAGCTGTATCTGAGCTGCAGCTAACTCTGAGCTGTGCTGTGACAGTGATGCATTGGTCCCTCAACAGTCTTGAGGCTCAATGACCACAACATGGGGTGCCCACGTACCCGCTGTAGTGGCTTGCGGCCCTGATAGGCTTTGGGCATGGTAAACTTAGGAGGACCACTTGAAGAGGCACTGATGAACGCCCTGGTTTCGTCTGTGTTACATGACTGGAGGGCCTCCACCACTCGAAAGAGATCCAGCAACTACAGCACAGTGAATGTCATTGGCCATGCATCTGCTTGTGCATGCAACCAACTGCTGTTGCATGATGGTTGTGGCCTGAGGAGGTGCATTGACAGCCCTGCAGCTTGCCTTCTCGGATCTCTCCAACGCCTCCTTTTGATATAGCGCTGATTTCTGTCTCTCGGACACCATGGCTGCACAGACTCAAGCGCCACGAGTTGCCGCCAGGGCACGGAGCCCTCCTATGATAATCAGCTATCCTGCCCGCATGCAAGTCATACAACATACGCTTTCAACACACTTTTCAGCTGGTCATGTGACACCAGCCGGGTAGTGATTATGGTATTCGAGGGCAATTGCCTAGTCGCTGCAGTGTACAGTACTTGCTCGCTCGCAGCGGCCAGCTTGTACTGAAGAAGAGTTATCAGCGGGTTGTTCTCATGTCAATTCACCAACAGCGGCAACTGATCCCTGTCAGCATCTCTTCTGCTGAGATACTTCAAATCATGCCTGGCTGTCTTCCACTTCTGAATGAAGTTGGCAGCTACCTGCTGGTGCTGCAGTGCAGGCAAATTGGCCGCCCAGGCAGCAACCATCCACCTTCTGGCCTTATGTCACCCTGCATCAGTTGTGAAGGAGGCTTCTGCTGATGAGTGTGCCGCACGCCGTGTTGCTTTTTATAACACTAGCAACCTCTGTAACACTAGCGAAATGCAGCATAAGATCCTTCCGGAAGTTATGTTGTATATATAAATGGACTGGTCATTTCATCATTGGCAGCAGGCTCCATGGGGGCGCAGTAACACCTGCCCAACGGCCCAGGCTTTGGTGGCCACTGCCGTCATGGCAGTGGCAAGACCAGCCAGCTGCTTGTCGAGACGGTAACAGTGACATGAGTGCCAGATTCAGCCAAGTGACCAGGAGAAGCCTGATGGTCCCTGTGCAGCATGCAGTACCCGCCACATGGATCTACAGTGTGAGGCATCTGGTGTTACTAACAAGCAGCCACTGTTGTCACTTTAGCACACCAGGACAGTGAACCAACGCTGCCAGGATGTAGTGCCAGCTGTCAGCACGCCCTTTGCATGCGGCCTGGTGGGCTATTTGCACCATGTACCACTCGTCAAAAATCCTTCTGCACGCCCAGGGTTCACTGGATAATAGGTAATAGGTCGCGCAAGGAGGCAGAAACCTGGAGCACAGGCAGCAAACTGCATTGATACAAGCTGTCATATAAAGCTTGTACGAAGCGTTCTCCTATTGACGTGAGGACGTGCACGAGTGCAGCACGACCGTTAGCAAGTCGTGTGCCGATCCACCTGTGTAGCCTTTGAAGATCCGACTGACGTACAAATCAACTTTTCGAACACACGCCGTTATGCTATTGCACGCTGGAGATAGGTGTACAGGTGGGTGACTCCATCTCTGGGACTTGAAGGATGGGAAGAGCGTGCTGCGCAAATGAACATGTTTGTGATCAAACATCCCTCTGTTGACATTGCAGTCTCGCAAACGACTCGGCGTATCTCATCACTTGCTTATGCGCGGTGCAGTAGCTCAGTAGGTGAGTTCACCAGCTATATTGTGCTTGTGCGGCATTCTGTGGAGGGAACTTATCTTCATAGCTGCTTGAAGGTGGTTGGGTGTCTCAGCAGAGTCTGTGACGAAGTGGGTATGTCTGCTGTTCACTTCCAGCGTTCTTGCAAGGCTGGCTGCATGGAAAGGGGCAGTTACAGCTGGAGTTTAGGCCCTGTCTCAGCAAAATGCGGGCAATTTGAATAATTTGGTTGCTCAATGCCATGCTCTTTCATCACATTTCCTGCGCAGTGCATTGCCCCAGAGGAAGAGGCCTTGGCAGCGTAACACATGCAGCAGCAGATGACCAGCAGAAGCAGCAAGCACAGGTTGCGGCAGCAGAGGCAGACAAGCTGAATCTGCCCTTTGAGTCAGAAATAACATCATACAGTGGCGGAAGCACAGGCGGGACATCCAACAACAGGGGTGACCTATCTTTTGGGCCTAGTGAGTGTTGTCGAAGCAGTGTCAAGTGTCTTGCAGCATGCTCTTCTGTCACAGCAGGATGGTGGCTTGTCTTCGCCACCTACTAGGACTATCATCTGTTGATGCTGGCGTTGTCACACTGACCATCCTACTGACGATGTTGTCTCCCTCAAGGTGCTGTTGCTCCTGGGACTGTTGTGAATGAACGCTACACAATCAGGGAGGTGCTGGGCAGAGGGGCCAATGCTGTTACCTACGCAGCAACAGACAACACCACAGGGAATAAGGTGTGTGTCAGCAGACAAACAGCTAGCTTGCTACCAAGACAGCAGGCAACCAGGCAGCACAGCCAACGGCAGTGACGTATCAGCATGCATACATGCTTTGCGGCCACTACCTGTAGTGTCCTGTTAAAGAGTCACGTGCGCTGCAGCATCAGCAACAGCTGGGTTGTGTGTGCAAACACCAAATTTTAGCCTGTGTTGCAGTAGTCCAGTGCATGTCTGGCATTTAGCAGTGCACCTTCTCATCTCACCTGCCTTACATCAGCACCTGCAGAAGTGCCACATTTAAGACGGCAAAGAACACGCCCACTTTGCCTGTATGTATAAGGTTGCGTTGAAGGCATTATCACTTCGGGGTCTGAGGGACTGGAAGCAGCTTGAGCTGTTCCAGCGCGAAGCAGTGGTGCTGCAGGGGTTGGCGCATCCTGGTATTCCAGCTTACATCGACTATTTTGAGGAGGATACAGCCACTGACAGGGCATTTTACATTGTGCAGGTACAACTATGGCATAGGGTTGCTCACAACAGGTGCATGAGAGCCGTGCAGCGTGCATGATCTGCTCTTGGAGATTGCACAGGACAGACATGACGCTGTGATGCAACAGCCATGTGCAGCAAACACGCTGTGTGTCAAACAGTGTATGCAGGCTGGTGGTGGTGTTTCTATGTAACCTGGCAGCAGGGTTGCTCTGCACAGGTCTGTTTCAGGCGCCCAGGTCGACTGTGTCACCACACCTTCATTTATGCAGGAAGTAGTTCAAGGGAAATCCCTCGGTGAGATGGTATCAGCTGGCATGAGAGCTGATGAGTCAGAGGTCACACGCATCGCCCAGGAGTTACTTGTTATCCTGAAGTATCTGGGCAGTCTGCGGCCTCCTGTGATTCACAGAGACATCAAGCCAGAGAATGTGGTGCTTGAAGGGGGAAAATGGGGTGGCAGAGTGTACCTAGTGGACTTTGGAGGCGTACAGGGAGCAGCAGCAGCAGGTATGCCAAGTCTCTCTGACCCACTGCTGACCCCATTGGAGCTTGGAGCTTCACACTGCGTGTTTGGTGGTGCCAAACACAGTTGGAGAACCTTGTCATTTCTGTTGCGCAAACACAGCTTCCTGCTTGGAATGTTCCACTCAAGTTGAATGGTCCACCCAAGTTAACCAGGTCTTGTCGGTGCAGCAGGGCATTCGTGGGCTTAACCAAGCAAAGGATGCAGTCTTGTTTCTTCCCTTCCTTCATCACCTGCCCTTAAACCTATTGCGCTCCTGCTTACTGTGCATGTAGGCGAAGTTAGCCTGGGAAGCACCATTGTTGGCACCTATGGGTACATGGCTCCTGAGCAGTTTACAGGCCTGGCATCCCCTGCCTCTGACCTGTACGCACTGGGTGCTACACTGCTCTTCCTGGTCAGTGGCCTAGGGCCAGGGCAGTTTCCACAACAGAGGATGCGCATTGCTTGGAGGTAGGGGCCAGGTTGACTGTGGAATGGTGCACCTTATTCCTGCTGATGGTGCTGGTGGCTGGTGGGATTGGAGTGGTGACAGTAGCAGCCAGTGCAGTCGGCAGCTTGTGTTTGCTCGCAGCTTGTGGTGCTGGCAGCTGCAGGTATCTGGCCTACCTTGGGTGGGACAAGGGCAGAGTACAGGAGAGTTCAGGAGCTAGGCATCTTCAAGAGGTGTGGGCATTTGCAGACACAGCATGTGGCGGTGATTGGCAGTTCCTACTGAGACTTTTGCTGACCCCACTTGCACAGCACCTGCACGTTTGTTAAATGCACCGCAGGGACCGTGTGACCGTCAGCCCACAGCTGGGGGAATTGCTTGATGGTCTGCTGGAGCCGCTGGCAGAGGACCGCTTCACACCACAGGAAGCAATCGACGTGGCAACAGGCAGGGCAGCAAAGCGGCGGCGGACTGCTGCAGCAGCAACAGCGACACAACAGCCAGCAGGCGCAGGTCAAGGGCAGGTTGTGCGGCTGCCAGATGGCAGCTTGTTCAGGTGTGATGTCAGGCACATGCTTTGTGTCTCTGTCAGGGGGGGCATCCTCCCATGCCTTCACCCCTGCGCCTTGCAGGAAAAGTTGCACCATAGTCAAGCCCAGCACAACACAGGCAGACATTGCATGAGGTACAAGTCGCAAGTGATTTGCGTTGCACCTGGCAGCACCTGACCCAGGAGTGAACTGCAGTACTTGCACATCTGCATGTGGTTGTGTAGTTGCACACGGCTTAGTGGCAGCTACTGATGGATTGGATCGCTTTGCCAATGGAGTCTATGTGCTGATCATGCTCACTGCAACCTTCACCACGCATCCAGTCACATGGACAGCTTTCTTTCAACGTACAGGCCACCCCAGATGCCCACTAGCCCAGTACGCAAGCCAGCAGGCAGCCGGATCCAGCTGACAAGCACAGCTGGCAAGCTGGACATTGACATTCCACCAGAGGGGCTTAGCGGGACAAATATTGGAACAGGGCTGTTCGCATTGGCTTGGAATGCCTTTGTGGCTTTCTGGACGGTGAGGTGAATGTCAGCTCCACTTGTTGCTGACATTGCTGTTGATGGCCTTGTCATGCTGAGTGGGGTTCCTGAAGGCTGCATGCAGGGGTTTGCTCCTGTAATGACCTTACCCTGGCTGCTGCTGAAGCTGCATGCCGCTCGTAGTGGATGTCACACAAAGTGCTACTTGCATGCAAGGGTATTGATGCAACTGCTACCTGACTCACAATGAGCAAATTTGTTGTGTTGGTGTGTTCAAACATGCTGCACAGGTCTCCGCCATCGCTAGTGGTGGCATACTATTTGCCCTGTTCAGCGCTCCTTTCTGGTTTGCTGGCTACCAGCTAGCGGGTCAAGCATTTGCAGGCGCACTCACCCACGAACGGTTTGCAATTGGTCGCAATAAGTGGCGGATATCCCAGGAGCTGGCGCTGCTCAAGAGAGGGTCTGCCGAATTCAACGGCGGCGGGAACGCCAAGCAGCTTGAAGGTCAGACTGATGACTTAACTGGGGCACGGCTGGTGACTACAATGATTGTGAACGGGGTGCCCAAGACTGCTATAGAAGTGGTAGAAGGCGTCAGAAAGTTCAGGTCAGTTGCTACTCATCGTCTTAATGCACGTACATACACTCCATAGCTCCACCTGGTGCTGACCTGCTGCAGACCTGTTTTGCTGACTGCTGTTGAAACTATACAGGCATGTGCCAGCATGTGTCAAGCAGCTTGCGGTGCTCCTGAGCGGTTACCTGTCTGAGCTGGCATACCGCTCAGGAGCGGTTACCTGTCTGACTCAGCACAGGTGGACAGCTGCTGACCAGCTGTCGCCGCCGCTGCCGCTGCTGCCTGATTCACTTGAAGTAGGTTTGGTGAGTCTCTAGACCCCTCCGAGCAGGAGTGGCTGGTGTGGGAGATCAACCAGCACCTGGCAGATGTGAGAGGCAGAGCACCAACACTGGATGACATGCCGGCGGCAGATGAACCAGAGGTAGGCCGCATCTATCTAATAAGTATTCCATTTTCTCAAGTACTACGACAAAAAGCTTTCTGTGCTGACACTATCGGTTAAGAAGCTGAAAATCTTTCTTTTTGACTGGTAAATGCTGAGAGAGGATTAATTTGGAAGGGCTGTAATGGCCGCTCAGGCTGGGATCTGCTATGACACACTATGTTTACAGTTGGTTGCACTTCATGTGAAGTGTTTTTAGCCGCAATTGGACTCAACTCCGCTAACAAAGTCTGTATGTGACAAACACTGTTTAAGTTAACAATTTTTGCTGCCGTGCAGATGATTGACAACTCTGACGTGGGCAGCAGTGCTATGAGTGACATAGACCCGTACTGGGATTTGCGCAGCAGCCAGGAGAAAGACAGGCTGGACCCATTCAGAGACAGAGACCAGTTCTGGAGGAAGTGACAACAAGGTTTGGCGCAGGTAGCAGCAGCCGGCTGAGCAGTTGGGAGCCAGTCACGGTCCCGGCATTGACTGGGATGTATGTTCGTGACTGTGGCCACATCAACAGTTGCCAACAGGATACTGTACTAACAGCACACATGCATCACCAATGATGACCTCAGGTGGCCTCAGGCGGGAAGACCAATGCGACCACTGGGTCCCCAAGGGCCTCGCATGCAGTGAGGGCGACATAGCGGCTAGCTTGCGCACACTACAAAGCAAACGTTTAGAATCAGCTCGTGGTTGTGGGAGTGTGAACCAGCTGGCTCGTCCGCCTGCTTGCCGGGCTGGTGGTGTGATGGAATGTACATTTTGAGTGTATGGAAAGGGCATCAATCACCAGCAGCTGTCTGCCATCAGCTGGTAGCTGACAGCAGTGGGTCATGGTCACTGTTATATATATTACTTTTAGTATGAGTGATATCTCTGACCGATTCACACGGGACCTGTTCAAGCCAGTCATGCTGCGCCTACGTATTCATGCAGTCACTTGAACGGTTCCATGCCAGGTCTGGTCTGGCAGCACTATTGCTGCAGATACTGCCAAAGCATTCAGATCTGAACAAGATAGATATCATAATGCCACATGCACTTGGAGTGCAGCGATCGCAGCTGTACTGCCAGTACATCGGGCTGTAGTTGAAACTGCCACTTCAGCATAGCAGGTTGGCCCAAATCTTTGGAAGCGTTCAACACCAGTGGGTATCCGCTAACGCATTGATACTCTGTTCAAACTCTATCCAGCTCCATATGTGCTATGGCCAACTCTAATATGTCCTCCAAGTCCTGCTGACTGTTGCAACTTGGCAAGTCCAAAGTCTTGCTGCAAGTATGTCCAATTGGCAGTCTGCCTGGGTCTGGTGTAATTGTGAATGCTACCTGTCCTGGGGCAAGCACTGGAATGCTTCTGCAGCCAGTCACAAACTCAACGAGTGCTGACCGCTTGTCAGGGGTAAAGCTGCTCATTGTTTCCCAGAACCATACTATAGTTGGATGCTCAGGGGTGAATACACGTAAACGCACTACTTGTTGCAATGTGTCCACATCAATAGTGGGACGGCCCTCTAACAACAGCTTCAAGTCTTCAGCACTGAATTCCTTCTGTAAGTGATGATAGACAGGATCTGGCACTAAGACGCGGAAACCTGGATCCGGAGCAGCAGAAGAGGCAATCAGAGGATGTGAGGTCACTTTACCAAATTTGTAAGTCTGTCAACCTCTACTTGTACTAGTGTGCCACTGAGTGACTCGGCAACATCCAAAACTGACTCGAACCTACGAGCCTTGGAAGGAAGGAAGGTTACCCTACGAGCCATGGTGAACGGTGTGTAATATGGCAGCTGGTGTGCCTAGCAGTGCTAGAGATACTCTCTCTGCCGGTCAGGATGCAACCATTGAGTAGCACTGCCATGATGACGGATCCCTCTTTCAAACCACAAAACCAAAGCTCTCAAATGCTGCTTGGAGTGATCTGGGAGGTCACCTGTTACAATCTTGTCCATCTGCTCCATGACGCCTCGTACTACTTCTTGCCTGTACAGCTGCATGTACTCTTCTTTGTTGGAGTCAGTTACGTCAATTTTGAACCCTCCTGGCTTCAAAGGTTGTGTAAATGGTGTATCATCTACGCCATATCTGCTATATGAGAAGTTCAGAGAGAGGCCTTGTATGCTGCCAGGGGCCATGTTTGAGATCTGCTCATACCTCGACAAGCTTGTTGGGTCAATCCGCTGAATGTCTTCACTGCTGGGTTGCTCACCTGCATATGCAGGGCAGAGGGTGTCACAGAATATTCCAAATAATAGATGATCATACTGTTTCATATTGTGGGCAGTTTGGTGGTCTTGAACATTTGCATCAGACTGTAGAGATAATCACAGCAGCAAGTCCCCGCATGACACAACAAAAGGTGCGTGTGTAAAGCTCGGCGATGACATTTGAAATACTTCACTAGTGTAGTGCAAGTCGAGGCTATAGTCTGCCAATTTTGTGTTTGCTCTTTCCTTTGTCCCCATGAGTCAAAGTTGGCCCCTTACAAGTGGACACCTCTAACATACTCACCGATCAGCAACTTGTAGAAGATTGGAGCCAGTTCAAACGGCAGCAGAAGCTGCAACGAATTTCTCCATGCCCTATTGTTTTCCAGCAATAATTTCGCCAAACACATACCAAACCATTGATATGTTTTCAGCAGCTCCCTGTATGGCGCATTGCTGCCTGCACTCTCAGCTGGTGGTAAGAAATACTCGTGCTGACTGGTATTGCATGTGCGGCTCATGATGCTTGATTGCAGCTGCCTTCCCACCACGCTGACCCAGACCCGCTTGAGCCCACTTGCATCTACACCCTCCTCGCCAATGAACGTGACACTCAAGGGCTTTGTCCAGCTATCAACGATGCTTGCGTCTTGGATGCTTGTCTGGCCCTCGTTGTGGGCAGTGCTTGTTACGGGCTATGCTTCTTGGCTATCTGCAAGGCATTTATTCCTTTGTGCATGTATATGAAGCAGGTCAGCGTCCCTTGGCTCCTGGCATAGTACGTTCATTACACGCTGCATGAGCTGCTTCAGTGCCTGCAGCTTGCTTTGTGGCAGTATCTCCACAGAATTCATCACTTGTTGAGGCCTGCCAAGGCTGGGCCCTGTGACTCGTTCAGCCTGAAGTTGAACTGGTTCAGGGGCTGGCTCAGGGGCTGGTTCAGGCACTGGCACAGGCACTGGTTGAAGAAGTGCTTCAGGGACTGGCTCAGGGGCTGGTTCGGGGACTGTTTCAGGCCTGAACCTAGGGCCCCTATATATACCAGATGTCCAATATAGGACTTGGGTGAGCGCAGGCTGAGCAAGCCTGGCCAGCTGCCATATGCCACTTAAAACAATGTACAAGCAATTTCTCAACTGTGTAAAGATTGAAGCTGCGCAGGCTGCTGCACAGGCTGCTGTACTCCTTAAGAGGTCTGGGAATTGCTGCTGCTGCTCCATTTTCCAGTACAGACAGAGGATAGGAGCTGCGACAACAAGAGTCTTCATGCAGCATATGTCCATGGCCAGAAAAGTGGATGCATAAGCGCTCTTCCGCACAGTATTGCAACAACCGCCAAGCAGATAGTCCGAGGTACTAAAGCTACCCGCAATATTGCCCAGGCCATCAGCCTGACGTGTTACAAGCCTGCTGTACTGCGTCGTGCTCGTAAAACACTGCCACTTACGCAAGTCCAATACGCGTGTTCATAGCAGCCTGCAAACAAATAGCGTACAGCGAATGTCTACAGCGAAGCAGCATATACATGCATGGTCGTAGGCTGTCTTATATATATACGCCATTGCTTGCCCTAGATTTGCTAGCAGCAGCTGTACGTATCCGTCCACCTCAACCCCAGCTCGTACTAGTACGTAACAGTACATGTACTGCCTTTGAACGTGTTGGTCGTCTGTGTGAAAAGCGCTTGATGTCGCGGGGTATACAGGATGACAGCCTCCTGTTGCTTCTGTGATCATGCGTTCTGCTGCAATGGTGCACATGCTGCGCTCAAGCAGCAGCAGGTGACAGAGAGCAGGACAGCAACACTGATCAAACACTGACTGTCACACTGGCATGCCAGCTGCGCAGCTGCAGCGTTCGACACCTGCTTCAATTAACTGTTGGTTGATTTTGCATATTTCAACGACCTAGAATTGCAGCGGCTCAGGTCGTAATACAAGAAGGTACTGCCAGTACCTATCCAGTGGATATACCGTATATCCAAGTTGGAAGCAACAATGCGCCAAAAGCAGGCACCCAAGGAAACAGCACCACCAGCACCACCAGCACAACCAGCACCACCAGCACAACCAGCACCACCACCTGCACAGCAAGCAGGTGGTGCTGCTGCTGCAGGAGACAATCCTGATGATGATTTTTTCTTTTGGAAAAGATCAAATTCAATCCAGCAGGATGTCTGCAAGTGTGACTTGCAGCATACCTTCAATTTCAACTACAAGCTCGAGCTCATACTTAGAAAGATCATGCAAAACTTGCTTAGGTGCATTTGGATTGCAAGGCAACAACCAACACAAGTGAACAAAGGGAGCCACAAAACGCTCCTTTGGCCCATGTATATGTGCCATGTGGGAGCCTGCTGCAGTTTCAAAGTCGTGCAATGTCAAATATATCGAGCTCATGCAACATTGGGCTCCAGTCGGAGCTAGTGACAAATCAGCTGACATGCCCAGCCAGGGCTGATGATGGTCCATGCCAAAGTTTGCGCGGCTGCTGGAGCCTCTGAGCCCTCATACGCAATGAGTTACAGGAATCGAGCCTGCAGTCTCCTAGCTGGTTATGTGGCGGCTACGCTGCTAGGGCAGTTGCTGTCAGCCTGAAAAAATGATTCAGCTCATGCAACAACATGTACAAAAACAAGTACTGGTCATGCTCTGTGGAAAACAGCTGTGATATTATTGCCAAGCCAGCTTTGTTCTACAAAAGAGATAGTGCCATGCAACAGTTTGACATGCCATAGAGTAGCAAACGTGCTGACGATGCTCTGACAATGTCGAGATGTCCCCAGTGTGTGTCAAATGCGATGTTCTTTCCTGAAGGCCCATTGGGTTATCACTACTCCTGACACACCATGGTACTCCAGACAAACACCTGTAATGCTGCTGAAAGTGCTGGATTCTTTCAGCGGGAGTACAACCGACACCTCGGAGTAAATAATGCGAGTGTCAGGATTACTGTCCACGCTACCAACCACACTCCCCATTTCTATTCAATCATTGCATTAAGAGGATTGCTTGGCAGAAAGGGACAGCTACGACGAGTATAAATGGTTGACTGTGACGCAGTCAGTCCATCAAATGGATGTGCTGCCACCTGCTGTTATGTGCTGGGCGTGCAGTGTGCTGGTAGGCGTACCTTTTGTCGACTCAAAGCCTGCTGAAGCTTTCAAGGCAAGCGACGGCCTCCAAAGAGACGAGATGTTGGTCTTTTGAAGTTCCTGTCGTTCTCAAGTGTCCATATGGGACTATGATACAGCATGCACCAGCACTTGCGACATTCTGCTCTGTGGCGTTGATCCTCAATAGCCGAACCGCATGACGTTGGCGGCACACCATGTCTTGCAGTTGCTGCCTGCAGTATCTGTGGCGTTCTGCTTTGCTTGGTCTCACAGCATGCTGGTTTTCATCCTTGTCTGCTTTTGTGCTGCTTGCAGTGTGGCTGGTGTGGTGCCATCAACATTCTTAGTCAGCAACAATACCACCATCCAGGCAGGCACCAAGCATCTGTGCAACTGCCTGTTGAGCAGCAGTGCCATCAGCCACCACAGCACCCATCATTGCCCCATCGGTCTTCTCGACAGCAGCCAGATCCTCAGCAAAAACAGCTGAACTCAACATATCTGTCGAATGCAACTTCCAATCAGCAGCTCAGCCCATCAGTGGAAGTCTATGTGCAGCAGCAGTCGCAGCAGCAACTTGAACAGCAGGAAGCGCAGCAGCTACCAATGCTTGTTCCCCAGCAACAGACACAGTTGCATCTTCAGCAGGGGCAATTGCACATCAACAATGAGGGCAACTGGGCCACACAGCAGCGCCCTCGACATCTGCATCACCGTTCCTGTGGTGCAAATGCTGGTGTCAGCACCCAGTCCAACAGCAAGTCATCAAACCTCCTGCAGGTTTGCAGGCGCTGCATCAGCTTCTTCTGGCGCTGGTTGATCATAGCTGTTGTACTGGGAATTATATGCAGCGTAACTGGCATTGGGGTGTTCATGCTGCTGCCGCAGCTGTGCACCACGCATTTCACATTCCTGCTCAACCTAGCTGTAGCTGCCCTGCTGGCGTTCAACATTGTGTTTTACTATGCGGCGTCAGTGCTGCAGTCACCAGGCAGTGTGGCAGTCTGGGTGCCACTGCCAACCAGGGGCCCAGAGGGTGAAGTGCTTCAGGTGAGCACTGGCGTCCACTGTGTACCCTCCTCCCCAAGTAAACGGGCTTCATGGTTGGCAACTGCTGCAAGATTGCTCTGCAGACCAATTACTTGTCTGAAATAAACTATCTAAGAAGAAGCAGTAATTTTTTCTTGCAGCGCAGCTCACAGCTAGAACTCAAGTTCGGTGTTGTCAGCTGTACATGTTGGAGTCCTGCTATCCTGAACATGCGTGTACCTCAGCACAAACAGCTCACTGCCTGCCACTGCTGCAGGGCAGTTTTGAGCATTACACGTTTTGTGAGCACTGCCAAGCCCCCAAGCCTCCTTTAGCACATCACTGCAGGACTTGTGGCACGTGTGTGGTGGAGATGGACCACCACTGTGAGTGCACTAGAAAGGGAGGGCAGTCGATGATGTGACCCCAGTGTTTGTCGTGTTAGTGGGAGTGTGGGCGCAGTCAAGCATTGCCGGCATCAATGATCCATGCTGGTGGTTGCAGCAGAGCTCCTGCTCATGGTTGAGAGGAAACCATGCTACGCAGTACACATTTCATGGCAACCACTTTGCACAGACCTGCTTAGGTCATGTTGTGTGATAGTGCTGTTGTGCAAAACCTGCTGCAGGCCCCTTCATTAATAACTGCGTGGGTCGGGGTAACTTGCGCCCTTTCCTGCTGTTTCTGGTCTGGACTTTGGCAGCAGCCTGCTACATCCTGGTACTCTGCAGCGTACTCTTATACCAGAATAGGCACATCCTGCACCGCAGCAGCAACGGGAGGCTGGCCAGGCCTGAACCAAGCCAGAACAAGCTATCATACCAGAAACCACCAGTTTTGGAGAGCAGCAGCAGCAACTGGCTGAACGACGCGGCCAGCACCATCAAAACAGGTGTCTCAGCTTCCACAGAAGCCACAACAATGACACCAGGAGAAAGACCCACAACCTTGGACAGCAGCAGCTGGCTAGCCTCAGTGACAGAGGTTGTCGTGGTGTTTTTACAATATGCCCCCGGTTGGCTCTTGGCCGCGTACTACCTTGTAGCAGCAGCAGTGGCACTGTTGCTGGCTGTCGGCATGTTGCTGTGGTCTCAGCTAAGCTATCTGTCCAGGGGTGTTACTTACATCCAACACCTGAAGGGGGACAACGGCACAGGTGCACCTGGCCAGATCCAAGAGCAGCAGCTGGAACTTGGCAACGGCGGCTCAATTGTGACACCATGGCAAACCAAGCCCACTACTGGCACTAGCAGAAGGTGTGATCTCTTGTGGGCTCGGCTGTGTGAGGTGTTGGGAGCGACCTGCAGCAGCAGCTGGTGGCCTTTGGCAAAAGTTCTCCTCACACCTAAGTGGCGGGATCCTGTTATCACAGCTGGTGCAGCTGCAGGCAAAAAAGGGTCCTGATTGCAAAAAATCAAAGAAACACTGCAGTCACCAGTGATGTAAGATACTGGTAGTCAGCCATGAGTGTCTGGTTTGAATCACTACAGTTCACTGAACTCCTGGCAGGACTGCTAAGGCAGATGCCGTCCGAAAATCATTGAAATTACGCCGTCAACATCAGCAGGTGAGATCAAAAAACTCTTTTGTTGATGGGAGCATGAGTTGCAACCGAATACAAATAGGTCCCAGCCTGACACATCTTGGGAAATGAAAGCCAGTGACCATGTAGAACAAGTCCGCGTCTAACAGGGAATAAACATTGACGCATAGTGGGATAATTTTCTCAAATGGCCAGTCACGATTTGCCAGCTTCCCAATCTGACACAATGCGCGTCAGAATCAGCTTCGGCAGCCTGGGCGGCATCACTTACCTTCGTGCACCTGTATGTAAGCGTTGTGAAGAGCACCAATGTACATGTGTTTATATCCACTCTTAAATCTTCCTGCAGGTCACAGGCCTCCAATCACTGCACGGTCCAGTTGCGTCGTTAGCGTTGCGTCCAGCAGGTGCGTGCCCTGAGTAGGCTGCCGGAAAAGATCGCATATACAAACTCTGCTATTGGATTGTCGGCGCGCTTGCATTGGAGGCCCGGCCTGGTGTTTGTGGTTGCAGCACTTGCTCGGGCAGTGCATGCTTGATCACATTGCTAATTGGCTGACAATTCTGCAAAACCAGGCCGGGTAGCTAGCTAATTACCTGCTGTAACCAGGACAAGGACCTAAGCAGTCGCACGGCCTGCAGCATGCAGTCAAAGTCATGGCAAGCAGCTAGGCTGCCCAAACCCGCAGCCAAGCAGTGCACCAGGCGCATGGTGGCGCGGGTGGTATGCCAGGCGCCTGTCGGCACAGTAACTGTAGCGCCCCCTGCCAACACAAGAGAACAACCTCTCCTGCAGAGGCATCAGCGACTTCATGATCCTGCTCGCATAGGCGCTGAGGGCTCTTCCACTGTCAACGTACGGGATATGAGCCATACTGTTGTCAGCAGCAGTGGACTGCAGGAAAATATTTCGCTGGATGCCTATATGCGCCTGCCAGTGGAGCAGTAGTAAGTTGAAACATCTCACAAATCCTCTTAGCATTCGCTTCAATAGCCAGTGCAAAAGTATACGCAGTAGCTTAGAGATTTGCCGGAGAAAATAACGTGGACAGATAGCTGATCAGGACAACAAAGTAAGTTGCCAGCTGCATGCTTGCCTTTGGCCCTGACATCTGGGGCGGCAAGTTGATCGTCAGCTGTGTGCTCTCCATCTTGTTTTTTTGCTGATACTGTTTAGCTATATGTATCCGTCACACTGTCCTCACTCAAAACTCCTGCCGCTGTTGTTGCCCTATTGCTGTGCTGTTTCTGCAGTTACATCTTGGACCCTTCGCAGATACAATTTCTATCTGGCAATATGTTTATTCTGTCAGTCCCAAAAATCAATCTGCTGACTGCAACTCTGCAGCCAGTGATACAAGTCCAGGTGACCTCAGCACCAGATGCAGTGGTCCTGCAAGCAATTGACTGTCAGCTGAATGCAACAGGTATCCTGGGCGACCTTGACAGCAAGTTTGCCATGCAGTTCACAACCAAGTTGACCTGGAACAGTCAACCACACAGCCATATGCCTCAGCAGCAGCAGCAGCAGGTCAGATCGCATGGTCTTGGGCCTCAGCCACATGCTGAGCAGCAACAGCAGCCAGCAGCACCGCATGATCAGCAGCATGACGCATCCCCAGCAAGCCGATCCAGCGACAGCAAGGCCAACAACAGTGCTCTGTCAGCAACAGCAGGTCAATTACGCAGTGGCTGGAACAAGCTACGTTCAAGCATAAGCAGGAGCAGCAGTAATGGCACTGGGACTGAACCCATCCAAACTGATGTGATAGCAGCAGGCAAGCCCAATAGCACGGCGGGTAGTATAACGGGCACTGGGTCAGTGCAAGTCTGGTGTGAGGTGGTGCCGCCCTTCCATCTCATGCCCAGAGAAGTGTTGGAGCGCAGCTGTAATGTTGTTATCTCAGGGCTGGTCAATTCACTATTGCCCTGGTTCATGAGGCAACTAGCGTCAGACTACCACAAGTGGGCAGCAGATGAGCAGTATCGGGCCACACGCAGGCAGAGGACTGTTGCTAAACAGCAACAGCAGCAGCAGCAGCAGCACAGGGGTTTGTAGTGAGTTGAGAGAGGTGGTATGATCACCAAATATCTTGATACCGGAGAGTGTACCTGGCAAAACACAGCTGTGAGCGGGCTGCTTTAGAGCTTTCAGGGTGTGAGTGCCTGTTTGTGTATGTGTGTGTTTGTGGCTGTGTCCATGCTGGCGTGCACCTTGGTGGGCCGTAGGCAGCTAGGCAAAGTACCTTGATGCAGGACGGCAAGCCAGGCCAGGCCAAACAGATCCAGTGAAGTGTTTCTGTGGTTTGTAGTGTGTGCAGGCATTACACATCTGTTGTGTAGCGTAGTAAAAGCTGCATTCATGCTAGTTGAGGCAGAAGTCTGCAGAATGATCTGCCAGGTAGGTGAAATGTAATGAGCCAGTCTGGTGGTAGATGGTGCAGCAGCCCAGAAGCCTGTGATGGTTAGTCAGGCATACAATTGTTTGCAGTGTGCCAAAGACGTTGTTGCAAGTATATTTATCAGCCAAGGCTCTAGAATGTTTAACAGAAGTTATCAGCAAGCACTGGATTGCGCTGCTGCATTGTCTGTTGCTGCTGCTTGACCGAAGAAGTGGCACTATCGAATCTGTTTTGTATCAACTGTACTGTCAGTGACTGCTGGTGATATCAGGGAATAGCCTGGTGCCTGAGGCTTACACAGCCACTGCAGCAGCAAATTACATCACCAGCGGCATGAGATGTGTAATAATAATCAGTACTTTGCAGCCATAGCAGTACTGCCATCGGCCCCGCGCCTCAAATCTACCCAGTGAATTCAATCCACTTTCGGACAAGGCGGAGTGCATGATTATCCGATCTCAATTGTGAAGGGGGAAACCACCCGAGAACCCCTCCCATACAATGCCGAGAGCCAAGGCCTCCGTAGAGTCCTAGGTGGGGACATCTCGACAAGGGTGACTAAGTACATTCTCAAGCCACTTTCGATCCACACCCCAGCAGAGTCGGGCGCTTGGGTAGGATCATACTCCTGCCTCCGGTTTACACCGGCCGTTACCCTGAAAACTCAGGGAAATGTGCCCCGGTTAAGGTTTGAACCCGAGACCTAAAGCGGCATGAGATGTGTGTAGTGATTGTGCTGAATCTAGCGCCAATGCATAGGTCACAGCCCGAGTGTGGTGGTGGTCTGCTTTATGCATGCATCCCTAGGGAGTAGTACATCATTTGGTCTGGTTCTTGTGCAGTGCTGCTGCACAGCTGCGCAACCACAAGAGCCAGCAAACCCACCTTGCCTTGGTTTCTGTTTCGCCGTCAAGCTTAGTATAATGGTAATGGTGTTCTACCGTTAGCGTATTCTAGTCATTCTGCGCTGCATGTACGACTGAGATAATGGTTGGGCAGTTGCATGGCAGTGCAGCCATCCTAGCTGGCAGGTGGTGGCCACTGTTGCATGACAATATGAGCCAATACTCACTGAGCCAACACCTGCCTATCCCAAGGCTGAGCACATACACTGTGTGGTGGTTGTTAGGTTGTCATCAACTGGTTGCATCTGGTGGGCTGTGTGACACACTGGCATATTGACATCTGAATCTGAGTGCAGTGTAAAAGAGATGGCACCCACGCAACATTGGATGAGCTGGAAAATCAAGTTGACATCCGAGTCGTGTTATTTGCACATATGCAATGTGTATAATATATATGCCAACTTGGCAGTAATGCTATGGCTGCAAAGTACTGATTATTATTATCATATGCCAACTTGGCATATGATATGTTCTGCGCTGTAGCCTTGCGCCACTGAGGTCAAAGTGTTGGACTCACTTGAAGCATGCAAAAGAAATTGAGCCATGCAGCAAGTTGAAATGCTATGGAAAATGCGCTGACATGCATGTGCAGATCATACCATCAGCTGTTGAGTCAACTCTTGGTGACTATGGTATGGTTCTATCTCATCTGGTGACTGCATGAGCTTAATCCCTTTGCAGAGAGGAGGGCCCATAGGTAGGGTGATCGCCCGCTGCCACCATATGGAGATTTGCACTGAGATATTTTTCCACGGTGAAAAAGCGACATTCAAAATTGGAAGGAAAACCGTTTTCACTTCCGGGAAGGTTACCGTAACTGGGTAGTACCCAGTTTCCTTGCATACTATGAGTTGATCAAGCCATTACGACAGGTTGAGACGCCATGGCAACTGTGCTGATATGCTGTAAAAGAAATCGAGCCATGCAGCAAGTTGAAATGCTATGACAAATGCGCTGACACGCTGTATCTTGTTTACTTTCAGCTGCACTAGCAACCTTGGCCTGAATGTTTTGCAATGGCATGAATCTGCATGTTACCATTCGGAAGCAGTGGCAGTGCCCCAGTGAGCAAGCTACCAATGCCCTCAGGCTAGCTGGGTAAAAAGGGTTATCGGGCTGCTCCGTGAGTGCAGGTGTGGTCGTTTCATGGGGATTTAGTTAGGGTTCATACAGCCATTGCATGGCAAACTGATGCCTATCTCTTTACAGTGCGCGATGTTAATGCAGCTGCATCATATCTTGTTGCCGTCCCATCCCAGTCAACGCGCTGATAGCTGGCAGCCAAGTTGTTGATACGGATTGTTTGCTGCTGATGAACAGCTTTGTTGCCATGTACACTGGCACTGCGGGCTCTGAGATGTTCAAAGATGGTACGCAACAAGTGTCGCAGAGGCTGGTATGCTGATAAACCCGTCTGCTGAGACAACAGCACTGGCTTGATATAATCATGCTTTACAAAGAGGCTTTCAGTGTCATTGCGGCCCAGTCATGCACTTAACTGGCTAGGCACTAGCAGTGCCTTCCTGTCAATGGTAGAATGATGAGAATATGGCTTCCGAGTGGATCGCGCATTCTAATTGTAATGCAAATAATATTTGTTTTTCTCAGCTGCAGTAGTCAGTGCGAGGCGCCTGCGAAGGTGCGAGCGCAATTCAAAGACATCGACACGTTAGGGTGATCAAACGCGATGGTTGCCGACTGCTTGAAGTTGGGTTGATGAAATTGAGATTGTAAAATATTCTATGATCATCAAGAAGTCTGAACTCTCGTGTCCAACAGCTGTTGCAAGTTGTTGCCTGCCCTGTGCATTTGGGTCGTGCTGGTGCCTGCAAGATATTTTTTGACTATATTCCTGCAGGCACCATGCAACTTCATGAGACTGCAGCAGCTGACAGCTTTCTGGACCCGCAGCATTCTGCAGGAATCTCTTGCAGTGTCACAGCAGCCTACCAGCAACCAATATGGCCAATTTACGCCCATGGCGAAACGTAAGCAGACATACGGCAGCTGGGGTGGCACTTGGGGCTACCAGTCACCAGATATGCCCATTGCTACTGCACAACAGCAGCCAGTGTACATATCCACGCCAGCTAGCAGCAGCAGGCTGGCCTCTGGGACCTGGGGTGTCACAGGTGATACAGGTCCGATTGCAGCCACAACTGCTATCTCAACTCCACTGGCATCCCAAATAAGCCAGGTTGTTGGTGCAGCACCGGTTCAGGGTGCTGCAGTCAATGCAAATACCGTGAGTACAGCATCTGGAGCCAATGCTGCAAGCACTCTTGCAAACAGCATCAGCGGCGCTGGAAACAGCGCAGCAGCGACAACTGCCCCGTTGACCATAATAGTAGCTTCAGCAGGACAGGCTAGGTCAGTCGATGGAACAGCTGGTGGTGGTACAGCTGCAGCAGCGTCAACCACCCCTGGGGGGACTCTGGCTGCTGCCAATTCCAGCTTGCCTGCTGGGTTCACCATTCCCAGCAACACTCTCAACATCAATGCAGGCGTGGTCACAACACAAGCTACTGCGTTCAATGATGGTAAGCAGGCTCGTATGCTTTGGGATCATCTCGCAACAGCGGTCAACATGTTGCGTATGTTATAGCTGGCATCATGTGCTGGTGACATAAAGCCATGCTGCATGGCGTGCAACGCCTCAGGGGTAGTGTCATACCTGATATTTGTCTGCAATAGCTTGCAATATCTATTAAGGCTGCATTAGTCACAGCATGCAGCAATACCGGTCAGAGACTCTGCATGCTGGGTTTTCTATTCTTCTGGTTGGGGATTTACCCAGGACAAATGCAGCAGTTTCTGTACGTTGTTTAAGAGCGTGTCAGCGGCACAGACAGCGTATCTGAGGCACTTCATGATTGCATCTGTAACAATCTCAGGCTACTGTGTTCCAAGGCAGTCCTACATCATTGTCAACACAACGGCGATCTCCTGCAACCCTGGCAGCAACCTCACAAAGTGGGATGGACAGCCAATCTGGTGGGTCATGCTTCTTGGTAGTGGTAGCAGCAGCAGCGGCGGCAGCAGCAGCAAGCCAACTGCCAACACTGCACTTATATGATCCAGTGCTTCTTCTTCAACATGCCCTGGGTATGAAGGCTCCATAATAAGCAGCTGCTGCTGATAAGTGCTAGACATTCATGCCAACAATACTTGGCCTGCCATTGAGTGCTGATCATACTGACAACGATGCTGGTCTCCTTTGAAGCCAATGTTTCTTTATAGTTTTCTGTGTGGTTTTGCTTGCTGTCTGGGCATGCATGCAGTGCAAGGATCACCTGTGAGAAGCAGCTGGACAATGGCAACATCCTGGTGGCTGCAGCATACTGCCGCACAGTGGTGGAGCCACCACAGTTCTACTGCCCAACAGGCTGTGAGCTCATCACACAAACACTGTTCAACACCACCGCAAATGCCACACAGTCCATCACACGCTGCGCTTGCCGTGCTGGCAACCAGCCATGCCCAGGAAACTATGTGGGCTGTGTCTGTCAGCCGGCTTACATCACCAACCTGAACGCCTCGACCTCCTACCTGCTTTGTAGTGCACAGCAGACGATGTGCCCATCTTATTGTGGTGCCACAGTCAACACCTTGGGGCCGCTATGCCCAATACAGCCAGATGCAACACTACCGGATCAGATTTCCACTGGGGAGGATGCCCTCACTGGGCCGGTGTACCCCAGGTGGAGTTGGGACTTGGCATCACAGGGGCAGGCTACAGCAGCAGTGGCACCAGGAACGCCTATTGGTCGCCGGCTGCTCATGTGGCGAAGAAGCAGGAGCAGCAATATGTTGCTGACTTTGGGAGCCAGTGGCAGCAGCGGCAGCAGCGGCAGGAGGAGCGCTGGCATATTCCATACATTACTTCCAGCATGGTACAAAATGCAGTTACGGGATCTCCATAGGTCAAGGCAAGTAGCTTCCAGTCTGTTAGACAGCAGGCTTGTGAGCTTTACGCAGCATGTACTGTACAATATGGGCACTATCGTGCCAACAGCACCTTGGTGGCAACTGTGACTTTGCTGGTTGATTGCCCTCATGTAGACATGTTGCTGTGGCCGTCAAGCATCTGTTGTCTTACTGCCAATTGGATCCGGTCCTTGCAGCATTGAGAGACATGCAGTAACGGATGTTGAAATAAGAGATGTGTAGTAGATTGATATGCAATGGCAAATGCGCTGGCAATGTTAGAGCACCACCCAGAGGTGATGTTTGTGCATGCCTGGGCTGTGCAGCTGATCTCAAGTCTGCCAGTCCTGCTAGATGACAGTGCGCTTGTGGAAGAAGAACACCAGCGTCAGCATCGTAGGTGTGTGTGGGGAGGGTGGGGAGGGGGGGATGGCAACCCCAGCATGCCAGCTTGATCAATTGTGGATGATTAGCAGCACCGCTGCATGGACTGACCAGTTGTAACAAGGTATCTGATGCTAGGCTAGCTAGAGCAACACACTGCAGACATGAGTGCATTTGCCATTGCATCTCAACTTGTTGCATGGCTCAATTTCTATTACATGACACCTTCGGCTTCTGTATCATGCAAAGAGTTTAAATCGGATGCAAGTGCGTCTAGCATCAACTGAATAAATCAATCACGAAGTCTTTTTGGCTTTCAAGCCATACTAAGTAAGTTGACCATGGCTATGTGTGGGATGAGCGGTTGTGTAGCGGTATGGGACTAGCTTGAATGGCATGTACTACAACGCATGTCAGCGTATTTGCCATAGCATTTGAACTTGCTGCATGGCTCAATTTCCTTTAGATTGTAACACACATTACTGGACGACACCCAGGTGGCCCGCAGGTGGCAAGATAGTGTTTTTCGCCGCGGCCGCAAAGTGCAATATTGCAATGGCCATTAACGTGGCACTAAATGACCACTTAGTGCCACATTAATGGCACTATGGCGTACGGTGTGGAGAGGTCATAACCGCCCAGATCAGGCGGTGCCACTGCGTGCCAGGCTTTGAGGGCGAGTGTACAGCGAGAAACGTGCATGAAGTGCAACTTCTGGCGTAAACGATTCCTATGATTTCAGCAATGCACGAACAGCAGAAACGGTGGACTGCACGTTCGCTAGCGCATTTACATATGACGTGGCAAGAACATCATGAATGATGCATCACTAATCAGGCAGGGCATTCTCAAGTCATCGCATCCACACAAGTGAGCTCAATTGCGTTGTAGGCCCAGTATGACATCGTACATTCAACAGTACATAAACAAGGACTTGCTGTCGCAGCGCATACGTTGGTAACCGTATACGGATCCGTATTCATCGCAAACAATCACACGTCCAGACACAGACTTTTGAGCCACCTTTGACATTTTTGCCGCTCTGTGTTGTTTCCTCTTTCAAAATGATTGCGAAGACTGCAGCTGCAGCTGGCGTGTCCTGCCGTGGTGTGGCCACCTTCTTGCCTGCTCGTCCAGCTGCTGCCTTCCAACACAGCAGACGCCAGGTGCTCGTCAGATTCAGGGACGAGGATGCACCTCAGACAAGCTCTCGCACAGACACACAGCTTTCATCTGGGCAAGTCAATGAGGTGTGTGCCCATCCATAGAAGAGGTCATGACCATTTGCTAATAAATTCTGCAGCCAGCAATGTGCTGTATGACATGACCAGACTTTGTGTAGGCACTGGCAACTTGCATCTGCTGTCGCTGTAGGTTTACAAGAAGCAGGAGGGTCAGTTCTCCCCTCGTACTGCTGAGATGCGTGCTGATTTGGGCAAGGCCACAACAGACCTGCACGTAATGCAGACTTTTGATGGCCCAGCTCCTGAGACCATCAATGGTGAGTTTACTGACCGGTTTCTGATTGTGTATGTGGAATCAGTGACAGTGCTAGGCTTCCTTGAACTGTGTATGTGGTGCAGGGTACATCATCATTTGTATGGCGGAGGCTTAGCTGACAAAGACCGCCTGCCACAGCATCTGGGTTAGTGCAAAGTCTTCTTGCTGCTGCTGCTGCTGTAGGTCGTCTGGCCATGCTTGGTGTGTTGATTGGTCTGTTTGGTGAAGCCAGCACTGGTCTGGGATTGCTGGAGCAGACTGGCGATCACCCTCTCATCGTGTTCGCAAGCTTTGTCATCATCAGTATTGCCACATATGCCCCATTAGTCAAGTGAGCTGGACTTATCATGAATATAATGTGCCCTCAAACACAAGCAGCTGGGTGATTGTCTGCTGTAGGCAATATAACTTGTAAAATAGAATGAAGCAACTCGATTCTGAACCTAATACTGGTATAAAACATTATATTGTATGTATGCTGCTCAGAAAGTGAGATAATAATTGTTTAGGAACACTAACTGTGTTGAGCACTGTGCTACTGTTGAAGATAGGTTGATGCATGTGAGCTAAAATGAACTGAACGAGTTTGCCTTTTTTTCAAAAAAGCAAGTAGTGGCACTGCTTTTGGGGACTGCTGCAGGGGCTACACCCGCAAGGAGCCATTTGCCAACAACCTGCTGGGCCTCAACTGGACTCCACAAGCAGAAAATTGGAATGGAAGGTTGGCAATGGTAAGACTCTTACCACGATTGACTACTGAATACTGTTCTGCAGTGACTGCTAGCAGCATGTGCTCTCTTCCCAGATCCACAATATGACTTGTGCATACTGTGCAGTCGAACAAATCTATGATGTCTTGAGTAAATGTCTCCTTCACAGTTAATAGTGGCTGTTTAATACTTGCGATGCTTTTCTACAAGGGAGTTTTTTGGAGTAACAACATCTGACTATAGTCGAAGTGCAAGTGTGGTGATTCAACAGGATAGTGCTGTGGCAAAGCAATATTATCTGTGAAAGGAAAGGATGAAAAATGTGCACAACCTCCAGCATAAACAGGCACATATTGCAATGACTTGTGGTACTGTTGTCGCCGCAGATGGGTTTCCTGGGCATGGTCGTCACAGAATTTGTTGCTGGATGTAACACACTGCAAGCTTATGGCTTGCAGCCACACAACTTTGGTCATTAAGTTGGATGATCCTGGAGATTCTGCACTGGAGTTGCAGAGAGGCAGTGGAAGAAAAGATGGATGAAAGACAGACATATTAGGCACTCTAGCAATGTTACGATCACTGTGTTCCAACTTATTACTTGCCGAGCATTATTCAGTTGTCCATGCATCAGCTGAAAAACGCTGACCAGTTGTGTCAAATTGATTTTGAGTTATTTATGGCAATGGAGCAGGGATCACAACCTGAGGAAGTCCATTGCAACCGGTGTGGCAAATCGAATGGTGACCTATGGTTTGGCAAGTCAGATGGTGATCTATGGTGAGGTATGACACATCTACTAGTAAGGTGAAAGTATTGTTTCCCAGTCTGTAACAAACAGGAAGGATGAGGGAGAGGAAGGGAAAAATGCGGGAAAGAGAGGTATCCATCTGATAAATTAGCAGGTAATGCATTACATTGTGGCCCATACCTTACTAAAGTAGCTACTCAGAAATACACCCTGTATGATACAGCAACCTGCAATGAGATGCCGTGCCACGTCATGCAACTGCCAGTGAGCCAAAATTGGCCAGTTTATAGCATGGTGGTTGTCGCTGGAGGACATTTGAGACAATGTTGTTGTTTTATTCAAATTCAGACACTAGGCTGTACTGTCAAAAGCAGATGACAGACTCAGTGGCAAAGCACATTCTGATGGCATGCCTTCAAGGTGCGCACCATGCAGCTGCACTAACCCTTAGTTTAGTCGCGCCTTGAAGGCTATACACCGTGTTCTGGGAAGCCCAGCGGGTGTTTGTAAGACTCTTACAGTCAACTGAGTCAGTCGACTGGTGATACACTGCAACTCGCCCAGCCTGATTTGAAAGCTTGCAGTTGCAGTGCATCTGACATAAGCTCCGACTCAAATATATGGAGGAGATTGTCATCATGATCATCGACGATCATTAAATATCAAGACACGACAATGAGCAGATTCTGCTGGTGTTTGTTCGTCAGCAAACCATCTGTCTGTCAGCTCCCTCAGGGTGGTTGCTACGTATGACTCCTACGCAGCAACACCATCGGTGGTACCCAGCTGCTAACATAGAGTTCCTGCTGCGGCCGGCTGACCAAGTCTGTGCTGAAGGTGCATTACTCTGCTTCAGGCAACGTAACCTGCATTCGCCTTGGCAAGGCTGATAGCAAACCCTTATGCCCAGCAATACTTATGTTTTGCAGATAATCAGTCGTCACCATACTAGACACTGAGTCGGTTGCAACAACATACTAGTAGTAACCAACATACTTTTAGTAACCAACATACTATCAGTAACCAATATCGCAGCACTAACTAATCAAATGGTTAGTGCTTCTTTTCACACAATGAGATGGTACGATTTTCATGCATGCATAGTTGCGTAACGTATATACAACACACCTGATGGGCCAGGCCACACCAGGTGTCGCAGGACAAGACGCAGCTATAGCTAGGTCTGTATAGTAGTATCCCAAGTGGCCTCAGGTACCAACAAGCGAAGCACAGGTGACGCAAGCATGGCTTGGACCAAAGAGCTGGGCACGGTCAAACTCAACAACATGCCATCACTGCTGCCAGCCACCTTGGCCTTGTCACTGTTTGCCGATGCTGCAGCAAGCACCATGGCCTTGTTAGCTGGGCACTGGTTCTCAGGGCTCAGGAAGTCCGCATCAGGTCTATATGCCACATCTGATGCTATTGTTGCTGCTGAAGGGCTGTTGGGCATGATTACTGCATGATACGGTGGCACAGGGTGCACCAAACCCTGGAACCTGAGCACCTGCTGGCCACCAAAAGTCACATCCCACAGCCCAAACTGCCAACTTGTTGCAAAGCCATCGATCTTTCGTATAAACCCTGCCCCATTACTAAGCTGACTGGACAGTGGAGCAGCAATGCTGTCATCAACCTGCTGCAGCAGTCTGGCTGTGAATGTCTTGTCCTGCCTCAAGGTCTGAAGTGCTGCACGGATTCTAACTGCACCAGCAGCCAGAGACTTGACTAGAATATTTTCATCTGAACAGAGTATCTCCCACTCCCTGGCATTCAGACTTTGGTGCCAGCCGATAGGGAGGACCAGATGCTCATCCAACCTGAGGCGGCTGTCTTGCATGCAGCTGCGTACGCTGATAGACCATGCAGCGCTGCCAAAGTAGTTGCCTGGCACCGCTCCTTGCTGTGCTTCTTGCTGTTGGGCTGCTTGCGGTCTACTGTGGCTGTCAGCGGGCGTGATGTTGCTCTCTGGCATGCTAGCAGAAGTAATGGGTGCCACAGCTGCTGTGCGCAAATCTAGCGCCACACCAAAGTATGTATCCTGCAGCAGCAACAACAGACGCATGTAGTTGATGTTCTGCTGCACTGTTGCACGCGCCAACCACGCAGACCATGATTTTTGGCCGATACACATAAGCAGTACTCTAGCTCTTTTACATAAGCAGTACACGACACATAGACGCACAGGACTCGACTGCGCACACTTTGTCTGCTTTGGAAGACTATCATATGACCTACAGAGATTTGTTTCAAGCATGTGTAAATACCATCACCACGAGAAGCACTGTCACTGCCACACCAGTGCTCAATGTGTTATGGGAGCCAATAGGGGTGTAAGACAGCTGCCACAAACCATTTGTGTCACATCAGCCTCTACCTATGGTATTGTAATAATCGCAGTGTCTGTCGCGTGGTGTTTCACCTGCATATCTGGTGGTCTTGCTTGCCCTGGTAGTGGCCTCTTCCTCAGGTAACACATTAGCACCCATACCAGAGATGACAACACGTCATTGCTGGAAACGTACTGCTTATTATTGAGGCACTGACTCACTGCAACCTGTGAACAGTAATGGCAAAGGCTATCACTCTGCCCAACAACAGCTCAGAGTCATCACAGCTGTGCAGTGCAGTGTGCTGGCCCAGGTTCTCAACATTCAATGGTCTGCAGGCTTGCTGCTGCAGCAGATTTGTTCGGCAGATTCGGAAATTGACTGCACAAAACTGTGGCACAGTGTGCAACTCTGCATCCACTTCTGAGAGGATACTATGATTTCCGCTGGCTGAAGGCATGCTGCATATGCCGGCATGTGCACACCAGTTGGTGATTGGAGCACTGCTGTCACTGCCGCACCAGGATACACACCATATTGCCCCCCACCTCACCTTCAGCCTCTGCACTGCTGAATCAGGAATACACAGCAGCCCAGTGCTCAGGATGTTCAGGTTCATCACAGGCAGCACCTCTGCAGCAAAGAACCCCTTGACAGATGCAGCCGCCGCCATCGACTTGGGCCCGTTCTTGCTGCTGACATTGCTGCTGTTATTATCGCTGCTGCTGCTGCTGCTGCTACCCTTTGCTCCAACAGCTGATGGCATTACACTTCCTCCAAAAGCTCGCTTGATGTGGCCATGTTCTGCTTTGATTTGTTGATGAGCTGCTCTGACTGCTCTGAGTGCTGGCAGCCAGCCAGGTGGTGGGACCTTGGTGGCATGCAGAGGGTCATCAACGTCAGAGATGGGTTTGGGGCCATTGATCTGCTGCATGTCAACCTGTAGACTTCTGTGCCGGTATTCGTGCTGCTGTTGTCTCTGTGGGCATGGTCGTGCAAGAATGCTCTGCTGGTGCAGGGCATGGCCATGATGGTGCTGATCAAACAGCTGGGAGTCAGTGAGCCCATCACTCTGCTGCATATGGCCCGCCTGGATACCAACAGCATCACCAGCTGCTGGTACCACTGCTGCCGGCTCTTTTGCCTGCAGCCTGGGCTGCTTCTCAGTAGCACTGCCATCTGCTGCAGTACTTGGCACTGCTACTGCTGGAGGTGACACAGGCACAGGTGCTGCTGTATCAAGAGAGTGCCTCCTGCCTGCCAACTGGACCCCAGGTACCGCCACTGGGCTCCAGGGCTGCTGATAGTGACTAGCACCTGCTGCGGACAAAGCGCTTAGTGCAGTACTAGCAGTACTGCTGCCACTGATGCTGAGCTGTACTGATGACTCATCAGGCGCCTCAGCAGTTGTACTGCTGGGATGTTGAGATGCACAGTTTGTTATGATCGTAACAAGAGAATTACGAGGGCTTAGCGGCTGATGCCACCCTGACAGGTAAACTGCACCTGAGCTGGCAGGGGCTAGGGATGAAGTTTCGGGCATAGGGGTTTTGGTACCTTGCCCTGCAAACAGGCCAGCAATACCTGTCGCTGCTCTGGTATGATGGCTAGATGAAACCCTGTCCAGGCCTGAAGCTGCTGCTGCTGCTGCTGCAGCTGCCAGCCCGCTAGCTGTGTCTGCACCTGCTGCGATGTCATTCAGCACCTGCTTGCTGAACAACGCAGCAGCAGGGGCAGGGCCCATGGTGGTGGCTTGTGCTGCTGTCAGCACATTGTACTGGCTGGCCCAGGCCTTCAGGAATGTGACGTATGATCTGCCATCTGGGGATGAATGACAGCAGCAGAGAGCTCAGCATCATACGCCAAACAATGGCAGCAGCAAGTGGAGCACCTCTACCTGACCACCATGCACACTATTGAGCTGCACGCAAAGCAAGATACAATACCTGCAGTCCTGTATTGGTTGCGACATGGCTGCCATGTCCGTGCACTGGTGCATGGATTTGCGGATGAATTATGGGCCAACTTCGCTTGTCTGCATTGCATATAGGTGGACATACACAGCCTTACTTCTGCCACAGCCCATCAATGCAGCCTGCAAGGTGCCTGACAACCCACCCAGCACCACATGTGCTGCCGTGACAGCCAGGATACTCCCTCCACCAGCCAGCTGTGTCAGCCTCACAGCCACCACAGGGGCAGCACCAGACAGCACACTCACAGGATCAAGGGGCTGCACGGGACGCATGACGCAGCACAATGAAGTGGCCAAAGGAGGCTTCCAATAACCATTACCAGAGGTGCTATCATAAGCAGAGTACACTGCGACTATTAGAGGGACCTGCCACTGCAGAGCTGTGTTTCAGGATGTTACATAGCACATCACCTCATATGCAATGGATGCCTGGGACAGGTATCTGGAGTTGGACTATGCCCGTGTAATGTGTGCTTTTGCCTAACCTCGTCTTGTCGTAGGTGGAATCACGCAGGTTCATCTGAAAAAACTGCACACGCACCTCCATGTAGGCAGGCAGACATGCCTTGTTGCTGTTGTCAGGGAATGAGAACCCCTGCCTGCTGTTCATGCAGCCCTTCTCAAGCAGCTCCTGCAGACTGCATGTGCTGCTGTACACACTGAAAGGTACTCCGGCATTGCACAGCAACAGCTCCCAGTCAGGGCCTCGAGCAGGTCTGCTTGTAACTGGAATGTCAGCACTTGACCCAGAGTTACAGCAGCCTAATCTGGAGGAGGCTGCAACTGGATGCACCCTGTATGGGAGGCAGCAGTGGTGAGTCCGCTGAGCCCAGTGGTTTGACTCATAGCAGACAGAATGCAATTACTTGCAAATGCAGCCGCAATCCTGCCTACTGCTGTCTGAGGCACCGTGTGTGTATCAAGCACGCCAGGCCGGGACATGTCTGCACTGCTATTTCCCAGGTGTGTAACAGCAGCTGTCAGTGTTGTACTGCTTTTACAAGAAGTTAAACCGTCCCTAACAGCAAGACTCTTTGTGTCTGGCACGCCAACCTGCGGTTGTTCAGCCCATATACATACCTGGCTGACAGAGTGGGGAACTGGTTGAGTGTTTGTGCAAGTGCTGCCTGCAGAGGCTCAGGCTGCAAGGTGCTGCTGTACAGGAAGGCCCAGGGTAGCACGCAGCGGTTGGTGCCCACATGCCGATCTATGGGTGTGAACTGGTCCAAAAAAGCAGCACATGACAGCTCATCAGTCAAACCTGGTCCATTGCATGATTTTCGCTGCTGTAGGCCATGCAGGACGGCAGTGCAGTGGATGAGTCCTGCATCACACAAGCTCCAAAGGGAGTGGACACCCCATGGCCAGCCCAAGAGTGCCAATACACACATGCTGCTGCTCACCTGCTGACGCTCAAGTGTCACATGTTTGGGGTATGATGTCGCATATACTGCAGTTGTAGGATGGATCAATTGACTCTTGAAACCACCCATAACTGCTCATGCTGCAACAGCAGCCGCTGCCAATTCCTCCGACGATAGATTCTTAACAGGCAGATGATACGTGCGGGTATCAGAGTGTTAAGGCTCTTTTGGGCAATGGCCACCATTCTGACCAACGTTGAAGCCCGCGAAAGGTTTGATTGGTCCCAGGCACCAGAGTAAGGTCGCATGTACCATGTCGAGACGAAAGCGTTGAGGCGGAGAATCAGACACACCTATGGCCACAACAAGCGTATGGTTTGCGACGATCAGAAAAATAGCTCCTCAGCAGGCATCTTGGACCAGGCTCCCCAGTGTCGAGTAGCGGCAAATGTGTCTGTCAAGCATGCAGCTGATCCGAGATGATGGATGATGCCAAGTTGTTACACAATTTAGTTGCTTAGGAAAAATCTTGAGCCAAAATTACCGAAAGGAGAGTATCAAGCAGAAGGCACACGCAATGGGCACTTGAGCTCCCACCTTACTCGCATGGGACCAAGCGATCCTCTTCTTGCAAGGCATAATAGGACTTCTCGTCACCTAGAAAAGGATTCCGCCTATATCTGGTGGCGACTCTCATTGACAATTTGCAGCCCATGGGTGCTTTCCATGGTGGCGGTCAAAACTTCTGAGAGATAGCCACTGGCTATATCTGGCATTGTCACCCACAAAGGTCTGTTTTTTCCAGTCAGCCGAAGGTGTTGTATATTACAGGTACAGGTTGTAGGTGCCCTGAAGGGGCTGAGAATCTCCTCCCGTAACAGCTACTGCACCTTGCTCAGCTATGATGCTACAAGAGAAACCTGATGAGATAATATCAACATACATTCTGTGCGCACAGGCAGGCACGATCATGTGTCACGAGGTGTCTGTTACCAGCTCGCTCTCTACCTTCAAGTGGTAATGGCAATGCTTGACCCGCGCATATTGGTAAAAGGCAATACAAACACTGGCTTGAGCCATTTGCTGCATCTGGATTGCTGCTGAGCCCAATTAGCAGTCCGTTTGTAGATACTTTGACCTTGGCCATCAAGGTATTCCGGTCATCACAACACATTCAAACTCGCAACAATATGCTTGGGTTGCTTGGCACGGTCGCTGGGGCTGCTGCTCTGGAAATCAAGCGCCTGCAGAAGCGCGGAAGCGTAGAGGAGCTTCGGGAGACCAAAAGGAGAGAAAAGGAGTTGCGAGAGCTGTTAGAGGTGTGTGTGCACAACACTTAACGCGTTACGCGTGCTGACATGCCGCTTGCCTTCAAATCCGTTGAAACTGCCGCATGCACCAAACTGCTGCTTGCACCACCAACTCCTGGCAGGCGACCAACCGGGAATTGCACAAAGTCAAGCTGCACACTGAGGCTGTAGAAGAGAAAGCTACTCAGATGGAAGCCAAAGCAGAGACGCTGGAGCAGCAAAAGGAACAACTGGAACAACGAACAGAAGAGCTTGGTCAGCAGACAGAACAGCTTCAGCAGAACAACTCAAAGCTGTTACTCACCAACCTTATGCTGCTTAACAAGGCCAAGCACCTGGAGGACCACTCACGGGAACTTGTAGCGAAACAAGAGGACCTGCAGCACCAGGTGCGGCTCGGATCTTGAAGCCTCTTCAGGTGTTGTACCAGAGCTGCTGAGGTTACTTCGGTTGACGATTACGGTGCATAATCCCGGGGACTGCCATACTGCCACTCAACATGAAGCTGGTAACAGGCAATGCTCTACATTTGGTGCAGAGACTGTTATTAATGTAATAGTTTATGGGTATCCTTGCACACGCAGTTGGAGCAGGTGCAGCGTGAACGGCTTGCATCAGAGACAGGCTTTGAAAGCAACCTAGCAGCACTGAAGGAGCAGGTCACAGCTGTGCTCAATCGCTATTTTAGCAGAGACATTGACCTGCAGCAAGCTATTGGAGAGATGCAGCAGATGGGGATTGAGGTTGTTCCTGCTGATGACCTGACCAGGTGAGGCATGAAAGCCTTGGCAATTGTGACGCGCCTGTTGGCACATACCTTTTCAAGGCATGGCAAGACAACAGCAACAATGACCGTTTCCGACAGTTCTCCTTCAATCAATCATTGTCGCCCAATGTCTAGCAGTGTACTTGTGTGCTGAGCAGCTACTGGTACCTGTATGTGCTGCAGGCGGCATGACGATGCTGTGGAGTTTCAGGTGATACGATGCTAATGGCATTCTTACGGGACTGCAATCAATAGCAGGTGTTCCAGCAGTTTTGGGCACTTTGCACCTCATCATGGCAGCAGTGAACTGCACGCAGCAGAGCAAGCTCATCAGAATCACATGTTTGGATTGTTTGGCCGAGCTCTGTGATGTCATTGAACATCTGTGTTGCATGTCTTGTTGTGCTTGCCGCAGCCAAAACTGGTGCTGGATTCACCACACAGAATGCAGCGCTTGATGGGCATGCATGTTCCGCAGATTACAGCTGGACTGCTTCATGAAAGTGACGTTCCCAGGTGAGGGCACAACCTGGGGGTGCAGTGGAATATGCAGCTCATGCCCGCAAAGTCCAACAGGGCATCAGAAGACACATTGGTGGCATGAACCTACGTAATTGCCAAGTACACTAGTACTGAGCATACTGCTGTCCAATCTGGCATCCCATCAAGTTCATCTAGTAAGCACAGCACAGGCAACAGGTATCATCAGAGCAACTGCATTGCTGTCCACTGACTGCTGATGCAGGCTTCCCCAGTTGAGCTTTCCAATGGGCATTAGCAAGGACCCCAGCACAGGTGCACCCCGCATCACACTGGGCTGGCGCACAGAGACACAGGTCAGCCGTGCAGCCTGGAGCCTCGTGGTCCTTGGCAGCTGCATAGGGCTGTCCTGGGACCACAATAATGCGATCACTTCATGTGGAGACATGTTGTGACGGATTGCAGCGTATGCCATGCAGAGCATCATGGTAATATCACTTCAGCACACATGACACCAGACAAGTGTTGTGAACTGTCCATTTGCAACACCCTTATGCATTGTTGGTGTTCCTGATCCCCTCCCTTACTCTCACACTGCTGTAGGCTTTTGGACCCTTGACAGCTAGGAATTCAAGCGCTGGTGATGCCAAGCAGCAGCAACTCCCCGATCAGCATGAGGCTAGCGGCAGCAAGAATCCCCAGTTGACTATCAAGGACACACGCAGCATGGACAACAGCAAAGTGCAACAGCTTCCAGTGAGCAGCAAGGCAGCAAGTGTGCAAGATGGCCCTGGCGGTGCAGCACTGACATTCTCGTCACCACAGGTTGGTGATTGCATGCATCATAGGGCCTGTCAGTTTTTTTGTGTGAATGAGCATCCTCCCTGCAGTGAGGGCTGGCTCTGTAAGCATAAAGTGCACGCAACGGCTTCAAGCAAACAGTGCACACAATGGCTTCCGGTGCACAAGCCCTACCCTACATTGGCTTGCTGTTCACAAGGGCTTCAGAGTCTGAAGGTGGCCCCTCTGTCATTAGCCTCGCTTCCAGGAGAACAGTGAAGCCACATCTGTTTCCTAACAGCAGTATTGCCTTGGCTAAAAGCGCCCCATGTACCAGTGACACTGCGAGGACACACCTTGGCCAGCAAACTGAAGCATGTGCAGCGCCCCAAGTTTTGTTGTTGTTGTTGTTGTTGTTGCACCGCAGAAAGCAAAGCACAATGGCAGCACCTTCAGCCTGCCCTCCTTCAGCAGCCTTGGATTCAGAGGCAGCAACAGCAGCACGGGCAATGCTGGTGGGCCCATTGCAAAAGCCAATGCAGCAGTACCAGCCATGCTGGGATCTCGTACTTTCAAGAACGACCAGCATGATGATGGATTTATCACAACCAGCAAGGACCTTGTCAGCCGATGACCGCATCAGCGATACATGGTACTGGATAACCCCTTGTTAATCGGTTTTGATGGAGGGCAGGGATGGATGTTTGCACCTTTGATGTCAGTGTCCGCTCATCATAGGTCGCAGCATAACAGCTCATGGGCTGAGCTACAAAGGCTTACATGGGGTGATAAGCAGGTGCTCAACATGATGAACAAGTGTTAAGCCAGACTATGGCATGTATGACAATGCTTGTGTACATCACATTCACTGCGTGGGCTCCTGACTGCAAGGAGAGCTGAATGGTTCATGCATAGGGGTGGGTGGGAGGGG
>JABEVS010000545.1:12385-40182 GCA_018290735.1 Coelastrella sp. MACC-549 | reverse complement strand
ACACACACACACACACACACACACACACACACACACACACACACACACACACACACACACACACACACACACACACACACACACACACACACACACACACACACACACACACACACACACACACACTTTTTTCTGTGATAGCAGCAGCCTTTACTTGTCAGTGAGAATTGGTGTCCTTTTTGACTGTTACTTTTTGTTTCTCACAATGTCATCAGGTACGTCCTGGGACGCTCGCAGTGTTCACAGCAGCAGCAGGGCGGCAGCTGGAGGTCCTGCCAGATCAACTGCTGCTGCCAGTAGTACAAATGGTGCAGCAGCAGGCGGTCGCAGCAGCAGCAACAGCAGCAAATCCTGAGCAGCAGCAGCAGCAGCAGCAGAAGAAGAAGGATGTGTTTCTTGAATGGAGGCAGGCTGTGTTGAAACATGTTGAAGGTGGCAGGGAACGCATTCCCCTGGATGAGCTTGTGGCTGTCATCGTTGCCTTGGCACTACACCATACACAGGACAGTGCCGCTGCTGCTGCTGCCACTGCTGGCAGCAGTGGTAGTGGAGAGGTTGAAAGTACTGCTAGAAGCAGCAGCAGGGATTTTCTGGTCCAATGTGGTGAAGTTCTGTCAGATGTGGCTCAGTGGCAGCTGCAGGCAGTCACTGCTGCCAGCAGCAGCAGCGGCAGCGGCAGCAGCAGCAGCAGTTCGTCCCCCAGTTACTACAGGTACAGTCAGCAGCAGCTAGCTCGACTGATTCCTGCCCTGGTTCCAGCAGGTGGGTGGCACTCACTGCGGCCAAAATATGAGATATGATAAAAACCATGAATGAATATGTACCATGTCAACACATCTGTTACTTACCTCTGTTACTTTTTGTTATTAGAGGAGTTACATGTGGATATTCCTACTGTCTTAGTTGGTATTCTGCGCGCCTGCATGCATTGGTAGGAGTGAGGCAGACTCTGTCGGGTTTCTTTGTGCTGCTGGGCGCATTGTGCATGTTGTCAGAGGGCCAAATTGCTGTCAAAGGAGCTCTGCGTGTGGTCAAGACTTTTGACTCAGACTGACGTGCACATGATGTAACACACATGCCTGTGTTGTTTTGAATTCATGTTTTAACGTTATTTCTGATTCTCCTTTCATTTCTACTTTTTGTTATTCTTTGTTGCCTGCTTACTTTGTTACATGTGTCTGCTTTTATTCTATTTTCCCACCCCCACAGGCTTGACACCCAGCTCTGACACAGCGACAGCGCTGCTGCTGTTGCTGCTGGTGGCCCCACAGCAGCAGCAGCACCGGCGACCGGGCGACGCTGTCACTGCTGCTGATCTGGCAGCAGCACTGAATGCGGTTGTTGAATTACCTAATAAGCCAGATCAGCAGGTGATGCAACAGCTGGCAGCAGCAGTGCAACACGGCCTGGCTGCAGCCAGCAGCAGCAGCAGAAGTACTAATGGTGCTGGTGCTGCTGATAGTTCACCACTGACAGCAGCAGCGGCATGTGCACTCGTCACTGCACTCAATGGCCATTACAGCAGCAGCAGCAGCAGCAGCAGCATCAGCAGTGGCAGCAAGACTGATGATGCAGCAGCAGCAGGCGGCAGCAGCCTGAATTTGTCCAGATTGGGTGAATGGTGTTACACGGTCTATCAAGATGTTGGCAGTCTGTCTGGATCAGCACTATCAGGGTTTATGTCAACCCTAGCTGAGTTAGACCTGCCTCTTCATAAACCGCTGGGTGTCAGATCAGTCACTGATGTCAAGGCGGGTGTCACTTACAGGGATGTTGTCGCTGCCGTGGTAGCAGCAGCAGCAGCACCGACAACACTTGCTTCTACTTCCCCTACAGGGGTTGCTGGAGTGATCATCGCTCTCCATAACATACTACAACAACAGCAGCAGCAGCAGCAGCAGCCGGTGTTGTTGGATTTGGGCAGCAGTTGGCAGCAGCAGGTGCTGAGCCGGCTCCAGGGGCATCTGCTGCTGCTGCCTGCTGAGCAGTTGATGCTGCTGCTGGCAGCAGTGGCTGAGCTGGACATGCAGCCTGAGCAACTCTGGCTGTCTGAGGCACAGCAGGTGGGGGCTGAAGGCTGCCATGTTATCTATTGTTATTGTTGTTGTTATAACAGGCAGCTGTGTGTTGTTTTATATTCGTATGCAGCCATGTATCTAGTCGTGGTGTTGAAAGCCACACCTGCCTGCACAATCTGCAGCATGTGCAAACTGCCGGTCTCTTAAATACCGTATATGTTATATAACACATCATGCACTACATGAATGTGCCACACCATCACTGCTGCCGCTGCTCTTGTCCTGCAGGCTGTGCTGCATCATTACCACAACACAGATGCCAGCAGCAGCAGCAGCAGCACCATGACCCTGGTTCAGCAGCAGTCACAAGCAGCAGCAGCAGCAGCACACCTGATAAAGTGCTCAGCTTCCCTTACTAATCTTGGTTGTCAACTGCCACGTCAGCATCTGCAGGCAGTCGTCGCAGCAGTAGATCAAGACATACTGCAACCCAAAAGCAGCAGCAGTGGGTTGCTTCGAGCAAGGGCTACTGCTCAGCTGCTAGCTGATGCTGCTGCTGTACTTATGGCTGCCAGCAGCAGCGGCAGCGGCAGCAGTGCTGTTGATTTGGACTCGAGTTGGACCAGCAGGTTTGCTGATGTTGTGCTGCTGCTGCTGCCAGCTGTTGATGGTGACTGCTGCTGTCGGTTGGCAGCTGCTGCTGCCGGGCTGAAGTGTCGGTTGAGTGTTGCCAGTATCAGGGAACTACTAAAACAGGTGAGCAGCTGCAGCAGCAGCGCTGATGGCCCTATTAGTACGGATACGAATAGGTTATCACCTATGATGTCGAATAGCATTTTTGCAAGTGCTCACCATGAGAATGTGTTTCACCTTGCTGTTGGCCCATCAGGATGTTTGTGTTATGTTTTGTTATAATATGATGCTTGATAACTTTTTTGCGCTTGTATACCTTTGCAACAGGTGCACCTTGCATATTTCACTGCTGAAGATCACCAGAGCTGCTGCATACCCTTCTTTCTATGAGTTAGTGCTTATTGTTGATAATCAACTCGGGATCTTGCTTTGTGGTCTAGCTCAAGTGCTGTTTTGAACATAACTTGACAATCTTGCCCTTGAATAAATCTTCACCGTCTCAGGTACTACTACACGTTCAGTTTTCTTTCTTTTTTCAGCCGTCACTAATAAATTAATCAGCCCCATGGATAACCTTGCCACTGGGTAAATCAGGCATTTCGTAAATTCAAATCATCATATGCTGACCTGTCATTCATTGCAGTTGGAGTCCAAGCTGTCAACCACAACAGCAGACGGCCTTCTGACAGCAGTCACAGCCATCGCTGACCTGGCAGCAAAGCCGTCGCCACTGCTGGCAAATGCACTCGTCATCAAAACACAGCAGCAGCTCAGCACAGCCCCAAAAACAGCAGCCCCAGCAGCAGCAGTGGGTGGTAGCTGCAGATCCAGCCGTGAGGCTGTGCTGTTGTCTTGTGGGTTGAAGGCTGATGATCTAGCAGCAGCAGTGCATGCACTGGCAGCAGCAGCAGTGAAGCTGCCACCCAGTTGGTGCTCAGCAGCAGTGCAGCACCTGGCAGCAGCAGCACACAACCTGTCACTGCAGCAGCAGTATTGCGCATTATCAGCTGCACACTCCTGGGGCATTAAGCCGCTGCCAAAGCCGCTGCTGCAAGCTGTGGTGGACAACTTCACAGACTCTCCTCCAGCAGCAGCAGCAGCAGAAACTCAGGCTGGCTTATCAGGACCAGTCGGTCAGGCCAGCCTGAAAGTACCTGACAGCAGCAGCCAAGGCCTGGATGCAAATGAACTGAAGTCCCTGGTGAATATCCTGGTGAATTCAGGGCAGCCAGTGCCACAAGCCCTGGCAGAACAGGTGCCAGCATCACTGTTACCTTCTTCTGCCAAAGTCACTGCTGCAGTGGAGCTGTCTGTAAGGTCCCAGGCAGCAGCAGCAGCAGCTCAACTGCTGGATGAAGCACAAAGAGTGCTGGCTGGTGGAGCTGCAGATACTGCTGCTGTACTGACAGCAGCAGCAGTGCTGAAGGAGCAGCAGCCAGAGAGCCTGCTGCAGCTGGTGAGGTCACCAGAGTCATGGGCGCTGGTGTTGAGAGCATTAGCAGCAGCAATGGATGGAACAACAGCACAAGGAAATGAAGATCATCATCACCAGCAGCAGCAGCAGCAGCAGCAGCAGCAGCAGGATATCTGGCAGCGGCCTGAAGTACATCAACTGCTGGCAGCAGTGGCAGCAGCCGTGCAGTCAATACCTGACAAGACAGCCCGTGGCAGTTCTAATGGTCCTGACAGCCTGGTCAGCCTGGTGCGTTCCAGCCTGACTGTCAGGCCTGTATGGCTTGATCACTTGTCTGCTGACCTGGATAGGCATGCATTGACCAAAAGCAGCTGGTTCAAGCAGCAAGACCTGCCAGCAATGGTACACTACCTTCACGCATTGAAGAAGGTCGACAGGCATGTAAGCCTGCAACAACTTGAAGCAATATCTAAATTTGCTCCAAAGTTGCTGCAGCAGCAGCAAGAAAGAGCAGCAGCAGTAGCAGTTTTGTCGGTGCATCTGCTAGACTGCTTGCCGGCAAGCGCAGATGTTGCTGCTGCTGCAGGACAGCAGCGGCAGAAGCAGCAGAGGCAGAAGCATCTCGTGCAAGAGCTTGCTGCTGCTGCTGTGCCGATTGTGATAACAACGATAAAGGCGGGTCAGCTGCCACTGGCTGATACCAGACACTTGGTGGCAGAATTAGTGAGATTGGTTGGTGACTGGCTGAGGCAGCCATCACTTGACAGCAGCAGCAGCAGTGGCAGCAGCAGCAAGGTATTGCTTACAACAGATGACAAGCTAGCACTTCTAACAGCTGCCATGGGCCATTGCAGCAGCAGTGGTGGCAGCAGCAGCAGCAGCAGCACTCAGCTGTTATCAGGTGATTCTCTGCTGGGCTGCATGCAGCTAGCAGCGGGCTTGCCTGACCAACAGCAAAGCCGAGACATCTGTGAGCAGCTTCTTACTGCATTTCAGTGTGAACTTCACAACCAGCAGCAGCTCCCCGCTGCCAGATCAGCAGCACTGTTCTGTGCTGCTGTGGAGCTTGCATTGTTTTTGTATCCTGATTTGAAGTCAGGTGCTGCCATCCCTCAGCCTGAGCTAGGGGGTTGCCTGCAGCAGCTGCTGGCTGACACCGAGGTGGATTGGGGCTCAGTGTCAGCAGCAGAACTGGCAGCAGTGCCACAAAGAGCAGCAGCAGTCGGGTTAAACCTGACAGAACCACAGGAGTATGTCACAGCTGTACAGTTGCAGCTGCAGCAGCTGGCCCAGACAGTTGGGTCATTACCCGGAGTTATCATTGAAGCTTCTCATCACGGTTATGGGCCTGTGCAACTCCTGCAAGCAGCTGTCTTTGAGGTCATGAACACACAACGAGCTGAGCTGGGCAATACAAGCTGGTCGGGACTGAGTGACTCTGTCACTACTGGGGACATTGAGGGCAGCAGCAGCAGCAGTGACAGCGGCAGCAGCAGCAGCAGAACAAGGCCAGTGTACCTGCCACGGGTGTTATTTGACTTTGTCACACAGGCAGTCAACCCCACTGTCAACAGCTTGCCTGTGAATGTCTTGGCTGATCTGGTACACATCATCATGCTGAGCGGTGCTGGCAGTACTGCATGTCACTGGGTAGGTCCTGCCATGTCACGGTTGTGGCAGCCGAGGTCACTGTCGCAGTTGAGCCCCAAGCAGCAGCAGGCACTCCTGGTGTGTCTGGAAGACTCTCAGAATGATGATGGGCAGCCAAATCATGAGAATCTAGTGGTGAGTCATTGTGATGATGACACTTGACGTCTGATGATACAAATGACAATAGTAACAAGAAGAACAGGTTTAGGGTTTAGGGTTAAACCCTAAATCCCAAATGATGTGTATATGATCTTATCTTTGCTTGTAAACCTTTCTTATCTTGTGTAAGATGTTATCACGCAGCAAGAACGCACATCCCAGACTGTGTGTTGGTGCAGTATGCAGTGCGCACCAACAGAAGATCGAGGCATTTCCGATTTGAAGCATATTTACATCTTTAGAGAATCAGTCAACATCTGCCAAGTGACACCCATGTCTACTTCACACCAATACCAGGCCACTCAGCAATTCTCACACTTGATTGCACACCTCAAAGCTCAAATCCTGATTGTGCTACTTCAAGAATAAGAATGTCTTATGGATAATTGTAGTCACGAATGTGGTCATGAGATATCTCACTTGTCAAGTAATTATAAACATTGCATGATTGTAAGTTATTTTACCAGCCAAACATCTCCTCATGAGTCATGGAGTCATGTGGCTCATCTCACACTTTTACATCAGCTGTGGGGCCCATCACACTTTTACACCAGCTGTGGGCCCATCACACTTTTACACCAGCTGTGGGCCCATCACACTTTTACACCAGTTGTGGGGTCCCTGCCTGTATCCGCAGAACCTGCTGAAGGCTGGCCTTGAATCCCTCAGCAGCTGGTCCCCCACCATGATAACCTTCACACTGCTGGTCCTGGGCAGACTGCTCGACAAGTGGCCAGCAGAACTGCACCCGGACCTGCTACAAGCCGTCAGCAACTGGCAGCAGGCAGCCCTGGCAGCACTGCAACCCTTCCTCACCCAACTGCCTGCAGAAAGCCTGCTGCACCTGCTGCTGGGAAACCACCGGGTGCAGCAGCGGCTGCAGAAGAATCTTGCTGAGTATGGCAGCAGCGTGGACGCTGTTGTGGATGTTGCTGCTGGTGCTGCTGCTGCTGGTGTGCTGGCAGCGAGTGTTGCTGCAGTGGTGGCAAGAATGGACGAGTTAGGGCCGGGGCAGTTGGGAGATCTGCTGCGGGCGCTGTCAGCAGTGGAGGGAATCAGCAGCAGTGTGTGCAGAGAGATACTGGACAGACTGCAGCCACAGCTGACGTGAGCAAAAATATTCATTTTGATTTGATATATTTAGAAATTCTGAAGTTTGTGAGAGTTTGTGTTAGTGCACGTTCACAGCTGCCTCGTTGACTCACTCACTCACTCACGGGACAATCAGCTGTTCATCAGAGGAGCAGGAGGAGGTCAGCTGATATCTTGTCGCTGGTCTTTGCAATGCGGCAGCGAAGTTAATCATCACATAAGTAATAATAATGATTGATACCAGCAGCCATAGCTTTTACTGCCATCGGCCTCGCGCCCGATGTTTCGCAGGCGGATTGTCAATCATTTATTACCATCCTCTTTTATGACATCATCACATAAGTGTTTTGTTGTGCTGATGATAGCCTGGCACAAGCAACGCAACTAGCACACATAACAGGTACATAAGTAAATGTAAGTAACACGTTAACTGGTGTTGCCGCAGTTGCAACAAACACACCTGCAGGTCCATCTTTCCTCATATCAGCAGCTCCATTGTTCTAATTATCCTAATGCCATGCTGTGGGCAAGAGTTGTCCTTTTGGTAAGAAAGATTCTGCTGCTGCTGCTGTTACTGCTGCTGCTGTTGCCAGGTCTTTGCCCCTCAACCTTCTGGTGAATCTCCTCACAGCCTACGCCAGCTGGCCAGAAGATAGACGAGCCCCAATGACGCAAGAATGGGCGGAAGCATTCCTATCAGCAGCAGGAGAGCAGCTCCTCACAGCGCTTCCAATTTCCATTGCCAGCAGCCAAGAGGCTCAGCCAACTTCAGAGGAATCATCATCCGCTGCTGGCGGAGGAGCAGATGTAGCACCCAGCACGCTAGTAGATCTGGCGTATGGGGTGCCTTTCTTGTCAGTGCTGCCATCACGAACATGGCAGAGTCAGTTCATGCTGGTTCTGACGGGGCAGATTTCTCAGTTCCGTCCTGGACATGCAGCTGATATGCTGAATGCATTGGCTCACTGGAAGGCAGCAGTCCTGCACAATGCTGCAGCAGACGGCAACAGCTTTGACCTGAAAGCCAGCGGCAGCAGCAGCATGGGTCTGATACGGCAAGTTGATTACCAGACTGCCAACATGCCGCTGCCGCTGCTAGATGCGCTGATGATGACAGTAGCTTCTGCTGGAAATCTGCACCCCACAGAATCAAGTGCATCAGGGAGGCTGGGCCCCACAGCAATGGCGGCATTACCCAACGCACTCAGGATGCTGGATTGGCCGGTAGATTCACAAGTTGTGGGCACTTGTATGCGATATCTTGCAGATTACCAGATTGTGATGCAACGCAGCAGAGCCAAGGTAGCAGCGGCACTGGAGCGGTGTGAGAGGGATCTGCAGCACCTGTGTGATGGTGCCAGTGGAGCACAGCCACAGCAGAAGCGGGGCAAGAAAGGCAAGCCACAGCAGAATCTGGCTCAGCAAAGAGCGAATCTGACGGCTCATTTGGATTTGCTGCAGGGTATGGCGGGGCAGGCTGATGCTATGCTGCAGAAGATACAAGAGATTGGTTTAGATTGGGAGCGGTTGCTGCCAGAGCGAGAGGCGTCTGCTCAAGATGGGAGCGGCAGCGAGCAGGGTGTGAGGCCAAGAGATGACAGCAGTGTGCACAGCAACAGTGGCGGTCTGGATGTGGATGGGCTGATGAGCAGTATGTTGTCTGCAGCTGGTATGCCTGTAGGTCCAGAAGCTGGTGGTGGTGTGGGAAGTGCTGGCTGTGGCAGTGGGATTGGGTCTGTTGTGTCTGGTGGCATGGAGTTGGATGAGATGTTAGGTGTGCTCAGTGCAGCAACAGCTGCCGCAGTTGTGGCAGAGCAAGAGGGACATGGTGAGGGGGGGTATGAGGGCACTGGTGTTTGTCATGGGGCCCAGGAGCAGGATGATGGTGGGGAGTACATTGACACAACTGCTGTGGATGTTATCTAGACATACTAGTCGTAGTGTATGTGTAGTACATAGATATAGGTCATCTACTTGATCATGAAGTATTTTTTAGCTGGATACAGTATCAAGCAGGGTACTGGTGGTTGCTGCATGTTTTCATTACTGAAATGGTGGTATTCCAACCATGGTTGGAGGCCACTGCAACTATGTTATAGTATGCCCTAGGCCAACCATTAGGTCAACCTGTTGGCACCATGACGGTGGGCTGCTCTTTGTTCTATACATCAGGTGAATGCCCGAGTCAGGCCTGCCATACGGTATATGCAGTGAACTTTACTGCAGCTGCCTGAAATCAGTGTCACTGATCAGTGACATGACTGTCAGCTTTGGATCAGCACAGCGACTCGAGCATGCTGCATTCATTGCTCAATCACAAGAGTTGGTGTCTGCATCGCAGGCCTGGAAGCCAACGAATGTGAAATTCCGAACACGTGTGCACACACAGGCAAGCTGTATTCTTCCACCAGCATACTGCGTGCAAATGTGTGTTTTGTTTTGTGTCTATCAAGAATGATTCTTTGTCAGTGTGCACAAGTCAACAGCTCACTCCAAGTCGTCGTACGTGCATGTGCTGAAGCTTTCAAGTGGCTACGCTACAACTGAAGCAATCATATACGTTCAGCAGCAGAGAGTCTTTTATGCAGCTTGTATTTCAGGCGCAGATAGCTAGGCGTGCTGTGGAGTCGTCCAAAAGCAGTTCTCTGCAGCGATATGACCCATGACTGAACAAGTGATCAGTGGCATTATTAATTAGCCATTATTTATTAGCCCTTTCATGGTGGAATAAGATGCCGGTGCGGGCTTGGTGGAAGAGGTCCCATGGAGTAGCTGAGCGTGTGGGATGGCCCGTATGCTGGCCTCGTTGAACTCGTCAAATGACCGAAAGGGCAAAGCTTCGCCTTCTTTGACAGCAGCAGCAGATATCTTAGGCGTACGACTGGTGAGTCTGCTGTCAGTTGATGGCATTGCAGGTCAGAGGGAAATGATGTGCAGTGCTGCAGTATACATGCCTCTTCTCGCTGCGGATGCCAGCAAAAGCACACAAGCTGTATCCACGGAAAACAATGATTCTGATGAGCTCGAAGGTTCCTCCAATTGGCCGTGGGGATCTGTGGCTTGTTATAAGTGTACACTATTGCCGCCATGAACATCGTGGGTGCCACTAGTGGCAGTACTGCCTGCATTTGCACAGTGCCCATGTGCATCCTAAACTATGTAAGGGCTCGCATGTGTGGTATTGTTGCAACATTGCATGCAATTTGAACTGAACTGCATGTGACAAACCAAGCATGGGCAGTAGCATGCCGCATGGTGACAGTGCTAGCATTGTTTTTGATCACAGAGCAGTGCTGTTCATTGCATGAGCTGCAGCATCTATAGCTTGGGCTCTTGCCGTCTATGGACATTTCTCCCTGCGCACAGCTCCAAGTAGAGCAGCTGGGAAGCCTAGAGGATTGCAGAATCGCCTTTGGCTAGAGGATTTTTAAAGAGTGTACCCCATGTGCAGCTGTGCTGACACACAAACACACATGCCATTATGGTTTGGCGGATGTGCTCAGCGCCATCAACCATCAGGGGCACCACTGACATGACGGTGCATAAGGTGATAACCAAACCCCCAGCAATGCCTCCTGATCTTCTACTGCCATGCTGCAGAGTGATGAACGACTGATGAAGCTGGTGGCCGATATGCTGCACCCAAAGTCTCTGCCCAAGGGCTGGAGTTCTGAATTCAATGCACATACTAGGCAATGGTGCGCACATTGGCAACGTTGCTGAAGGCCTGCTTAGGGCCCGTACAGCTGCTGCATGACCTCGATCTGTGGCAACTGATAACCCACAGTAAAGGGCTGTGCATCTTGCGTTTGCGTCTAGCTGTTACTGCACCGGTCCTGCTTATGTTTTCAACTACAGCATGCTTCTTTGTTTACCGAAGGCATGTTGACAGCATTTAGGCTCATGATGATTTACGACTGATCAGCAGCAATGAACAACTGCAAGTGCACTGCGCAACATCAGTGCCCTGCCCATGTAGTCAGCCTGAACTGGCATCCTGTTCAATAGAAGCAGTAGTTGCTGAAGAGTCTGCTCGGCTGGCTTGCTGTAGGTCCTTCAAGGACAAGCACGGTCGGGAGCATTGCCAGCATCCGCTGCACGGCTACTACCTGGGAGCCATCTTCATGGACCAAGGAGGCTGGGCGGCATTGAAGCGCACAGCTGTGGATCAACCACCTACAAATCAGCAGGTACACAGATGCTGTCAGGGTATATAATCCTTCCACAATTGCACTGAATTACCGTAATGAAGCTTGCTTTGGATATGTGCTTTTACCTGGTGAGTGCAGACTGCTGATTGTGACACAGGCAGACTGGTTCAGTCAAGGTTGATGGTGCTGCTGGTTGATGATATCAGAAGCTTTCATCATGTCCAATCATCACACTGTGCTGCAAGGCGTGTGCATGCAGCTTGATCACGCAGCGCCCAGCACAATGCAAATGGTTTATCCTCGCATGTTTCACCCACACATCCACACAGGTGCGTCAGATGGGGTCGTACCTGCACATCAAGGAGTCAGAGGGTGACTATATGTGGGCAGTAGCAGAGATGGCACTGTGTGTTCCGCTGCCCCCTGGTTGGCAGGAGGAGGGCGCTGGTGCTCATGCAACGTACAGGTGTGAGAGGCTGTGGTTGCTTGGGTACTTGTCAAGATCATAGTTGATCAGCTGCCACAAACAGCATGATGACATGGCGACCTTTGAACAGGCAACCTATCGTGATGGCAGTATGCATCCAGCAAAGAACATCTCTGGCAGCCATACAGCTGTAAGAACCTGCTTCCATCATTGAATTTTGCCCAATAGCGACTCTGTTGGATCCTCTGAGTGCAATTCTGGGCCAGATGACAATTTGGTATTGTATCGTGTGTGGTATGAGATGATCAACACCTGGCAGTGTGAGCGGTTGCAAAGTATGTTTACAGGTCAATATCATTGGAATGGACCTCTTTCAATTGGCAGTGCCATCAGAAGTATCCCCTAATATGAAAGATTTGGGATCAACTCTGGAGGCGGGGATCTTCCTTGCACATTGCTGGCACTTGATGTTGGCTGCTGTGTGTGGTTGACTAGCCACTGCTGGGGATGATCCTTCACTTGTGCGGCTTTTGTGACTTGGATGCGCAGGAACCTTCAGACCAACACAGTGCAGCTAGAACACCCCTTGGACAGTTATTTCAGGGAGCTTCTCAGAAGGAGACGTAGAGAGCTGAAAAAACGACTTCATGCATTGGACCTTGGGGCTGTGATTCATCATGAAGCGGCTGAACCAGTGGTGAGCATTACAAAATTTAACCTCAATGTGGTGAGACCAAGTGCACTTGATGCACACTGTGTGGCTGTTGTAATCAGCGCATACTTGGAATGTTTTCAAAAACACTCAATGCATGTGGCTTTCATCCCTCAGACGAGGTTACAAAATACTGCACTGCAGCAGCCCCGGCTCTTATGCTCGGCATGGCTGTAGCGTGCTGTCAGTACTGAGATTACCATTTTGGTACTATGAAAGTAAGCATCTTGGTATGCTTAGTGCGAGCACTGGTGCACAATTTATAGCAATCGAACATGTCTACTTGCGCAAGCAAGTACTGCACAATGTATTTTCCTTCACCCAATACCCACCTGAGAGCTTGCTGTATCACCTTGTCACACTTTTAGGTGACTATGCTTTCAGAAGTTGAAGAGGTGTTGGAGCAAGAGCCATCACTGCCTGGCAGCTGTGACGGGTGTGACTTCGAAGCTAGTGGCTCCCACTCTGCTGCCAACATCACCCAAGCACAAAGCAGGGCGACTAGCGGAGGCAGCCGCCGGGGTGCGGCAAGTAGTCCTGGTATGTCTACCCACGGGATATCACCATTGAGTCGTGCTGGCAGTGGGGCTTTTGAAGCTTCAAGGAGTTGGAATGGCTCAACCACCAGACAACTGAGTGGGAGCAGCTCTGCTGGTAAGCCGCTTAGAAAGTCTCAATATCTTCATACCATACCATACCATACCATACCATACCATACCATACCATACCATACCATACCATACCATACCATACCATACCATACCATACCATACAGCTTGGCCCCAGAGGGGCACCCCGGAGGAGCCATCATAGTCGCTCATGGGGGAGAACACGATTCACTGAAGTAGCCATGCTCAGAGTAGAAGCATGATGTTCATTACAAGGTCACCTGGTATATGACTGAACGGTTCAAGTATGATATTGGGAAATCGGCTAATAGCCTAATCACTCACCAGCCACCCCAAGGCCATTGCTGCAAGCAGTACTCAAGGCTACACTATAATCATCACACTGTCACAGTTACGGTAACGGCAGTGAATGCACCGTGCAGCCCAGGCTAGAGCTTAGAGCTGGATTCTACAGGAGTAACTCCTGACCTGTTTATTTACATGCCCGCAGGCAGCACAAACCGACTGCTAGTCAGAACCATTGCTTCATTGAGGCCAGACTATGGCACCAGTGACGTGTAAGCCGTCCCCTCACTGAGGTTGAGTTGACAGTGAGTTGCAACGTGATTGAAGCTGATCCAATGGAGCCTTGGCATGCAACAGCTACAACAGCAATTTTCATCTTCATCTCTTGGTAAACCTTTAACTTAGGGCCGTGGTATCATCAACCCTGCAACCACTAGCAAATGGCGGTCAGCTACACAGGGTGTGGTGGTGTAGATGTTAGATCGCAAACCTTGTTATTACATGAGGCATGAGGTATTCATACTGCATCACCAGTTGACCGTCAACCCTGCGCACGCTAGTCACTAGTAGTTACTATGTACCGCAACCTGCCAGTTGGTTGCAAAGGCTGCAAGCAGCCTTTGTAAACGCTTGTGGTCTACGGTTGCAGGAGAACCTGTAACCAGCTAGGAGTTTGGTGCTTTGTAGACAGTATGGTCCTAGTCCCCTTTTTTGGATAAAACATGTTACCATTGATGAGTTGGTAACCCTACTAGTATTGGTTATGGCATGCCAAATTCGCAATGCGACATGAGCAACTTGGCATACAACATCAACAAGCCAGTTGATGCATGCACAATGGTTGCGCAACCATTTGTGCATATGTTGCAACAATAGGCTTCAAATGCCAGTTGTCAGCTGTGCCATACTGATGCCATTGGTCATGAACATATTTCAATGCGCAGCCCTGCATCACATACAGGTGTCCTTTCAAGAGCTTGATTTCAGTGCCCCTATGTTGAGTGTTTTCTTCACAGCCAATGCCTGTCAAAGCCAACTGTATCATTTCATTGCTGCAGTTGTAACATCTAATTATGAGTGCTGATCAGTCTCTAAGTATGATCATGATACTTAAGTATGTTACCCAGGCTAGCCTAGGCTGAGATAGAATCCTATGTAGCTATACCTGATGGGATGGATAGGCTATCAGTGCGCACTCAACGCTACAAGCGGTGATCATGATCAAGCCTTGAGGTAACTGCTACCTAGCAGCAGCAGCAGCAGTAGTTTACTAGCAATAGTAGTAGTTTACTAGCCGTAGTAGTTCACTAGCAGCAGCAGCAGTGGTAGTGGTAGTGGTAGTAGTAATAGTGGTCACCCACACGAAAGTAACTTACACTGTATTTAAGTCATGATCAAGCCTTGACCTGAGGCTCAGGGATCAGTGCAATTGCAAACGATTTGCATGGGCAGGGCCTTGCCGCAAGTTGCGTCCCAACACAGCCCTTTTCCCATCTTCTTGATACACCACAATGAGCTCATTTGCCATAGCACTTGATAAAGATTCGATCTAATGGACACAAAACAACAGGCACAGTTGCACTTCAACTTGCTGCATGGCTCACTGAGAAATAATTTCATTTGCGATGAACTCACTGCTTGCAGCTTGAAGTAGCAACGACAACCCATAAGCACAATCCTGCAAGGTGACTGTGTTGCATAGCAAGTTATTCCCAAGCATAGCAAGTGCCACTGGCCCCAATACCAGTAGCGCACCACGTTTGCAAGTTGATGCCATTGGCCAGACTTGCTCAGCCACAGAGAACAGCAAACTACTGAAAGTGACCTCATACACATGTGTACACAATCAGAAGACTCTTCATACAACATGGTGACACCACCTGCCCCAATGGATATCTCCGATGCCGCTGACAATGGTATAACATATCGTCTCTCATAACCCGATGCTTGATTGATTCTGGGTATGATCAAGAGAGTGGCCTTGCCAAATGACAAGAATGTTGGGTTGTTCTCAGACAGAGGTGAAAATGTAATGAACAACCTTACTTGAGTTCACTGGCGCGACCTATTGGATGGTCTTACGTGACACATTGGTTTCTCACAAGCTTGTAAGATGATGCTAGGGCTGTATTGCCAATGATCAACATACATGCAGCAAAAAGCTGGAACGCAAGATAGAAGTTGGGTCCAAGGATGTGGGTGTATTGAATTGTGCATCTCAGCCACCAATAGAACTTTACTGGATACAGGTCATCAGATGATGCTACTGAATTGAAGGAGCATATATTGCATGTAGCACTGACAGTGTATCCTTAACTGCCTTTTGTAAGCATGTACAACAAAGTGTAGCAAGTGATGCATAATATTGCGGCGTGGCATGTGTACATGTGCAAACAGATGCTGGCTCCTGTCACAATAGATTCTCCCCAGCTCGATCTATCACAAACCCAAACATATGGGATCATATAGAGTTTAACTGTCAGTGATGATATAATGGATAGTAGTGCCCTTATGAAGCATCTGCAACATGCGCGTTGATGACGATAACTACACTGCTGCAACATATCATGCATGGCAGCAACTGCATGAGCACCAAGTGGGTTTGTAGCATAAGGATCATGACATACACGCAGGACATGTTGGTGCACTATTGCATTCACAACTGCATGAGACCACTGCCGACTACAACAACAGCAACACACCACTTGTGAGAGTGTACATTGCCAACAGTGAGGTGATGGGTGACTTCAAGCATAACACAAAGTTGGTGTTATCAAAATTGAACTTGTGCAATAAACAAACAACAACATTGAGATGGCAGCTAAGCATAACATGGGTCGGTTGCTTGCAGATTGTATTGGGCACTTCTAGATCCCACACCAACATGCAAGTCATGACTAGATGCACACAATCAGCGTGAAACCATGCCAAGGGCTGATTAGTCGATGTGAAAAGCTGTTGTGATTGGCTGTATCACAAAGCTTGGCATGCATTGGTTTGAAAGACTACCACCCAATGATTGGCTATGTACTAGAATGGGCCTGGACACACCCAAACAGTGCCAACAAGCACATCCACCAGGGCTGCATCTACGACATTCCAACCGTACAGGATGCTTGCTGAAGGTACAGGCTTGAACAGGCATAGTGGAGCTGCTGTGGGCAGATAGTAACTAATTGATCTCTCAATCACAGGGGCACACCTGAAAGCATGTCTGAGCGTCTGCATGCCTGTTGACTCATATGTTGGTATCAGCTATGTGCATGACATTATGTTGTGATCATCAACGTTCACAGCCCACAAACCGCTCAAATCCTTAGTAATTTGCCCCTGTCCCTCCTTCCACCACTATCGTCATCATCCCTCCTCCTGCTACCACCACCAAAGCCACTACCACCACCAAAACCACTACCACCACCAAAACCACTACCACCACCTCCACTACTACCACCCCAGCCGCCACTGCTACTTGAACCCCCAGTGCTGTAAGAACCCATACTGCTGTAACCCCCACTGCTACTAGAACGCCCACTGCTACTTGAAGGATCAGCAACGCTAGTAGAGCTGCTGCTACCGTCATTATTAGATTTGTGGATGATGGCAGCTAAGCGGCCTTGGCGCTGCGGCATGTCTTCACCTTGATTTACTTTCATCTTGGTACCATCATCTGTATCGACTGGCATGCTTACGGGGCGGTTGTCGGCCTCGCGTTGGACGGTGGCGCCAGTGTATCCCCCATTTGGGTTGTAAGTGGTGGGTGTAGCCGGCAACTGGTACGGCATCTGGTACTGCCTCTGTTGCAATGGACTGGTTCCATTCATGGTTCCATTGGTGGTGCCGTTCATGGTGCCGTTCATGGTATTATTCATGAGGGTAATCATCTGGCTTCGCAACGAGTAAGGGCTGGCTGTCCTTGCGGGAGCTGGAGGGTTGGACCGTGGTGACCAGAACCATTGCCTGCAAATGAAAACATGCCACATGTAAACCACCTGCACAGCTGCAGTTTGGATGGTGAGGACTGTCGTTTGATTTCTTACAGAACCAGCTGCGCTTAATAGGACACTGAGAAGCAGGTTGGATGACATTATTGAGGCATCTTGCAGCAGGTTTGTTAGTGCTTCTGCTGCAGAGCACATTATTAGTAAGTTGCAGCCGGTTGTGCATGCTGTTCTGGGCTTGAGCAGTAAATGCAGTTCTGTGTGGGTTCTTAGAGGGATGTTGGGGCACAAGCCAGAGCGACCCTCAGCAACTCTTATGTTCTCAAATGCTCAACGGTTTGGTAGACATTTGCTGCTGTGGTCAAGCAGGTTGCTTTCAGTAAGTGGACCGATTGTAGAGAATTGTGGCAGTGCTGCCACAGTGCGTAGGTGCAAGTGCCAGAAGGCAGTGCCGAGAGGCACATAGAAGCCACTAGCACGACGCTCTTTGCCAACGCATCTCTTGTTGTCAATGGCTTCAGCCAGCTTGCATATGCCGCCCTTTGAACAATGTGATTGGGATGCCACGGACGAGTGTTTCAACGCAGTAGTGGGCGTTAACTGTTTGCTGGACCCATAGCCACGAATTTCACTTGATCAAATTGCATACACATGCTATTCAATCACAAGCACTTGCAGGTCGAGCACCAGGGGGCTTCAAAGCTCCTTAGAGGGCAGATGTAGGCGTACGCTCGAACCCAAATTGATCGAGATATTCTGGGTTTTACTCACCCATATGAGGAGCTTATCATCACCAATAAACACGCCACCAGCAACGGCATGGAGGAGTTCGTCATGTCGTCTTCCTTGGCGTTCGGGCACTGTTATTTTCCTATTGTAGTCCTCAAACAACTACCTTCTTATCGCGAGCCAGCAGTGCGGCAATCTATGTGTGCGTTCAGCCACGTAAGCCGTCACCAAAGTGACACAGCCCGCAAAAGTCGCAAGTTCTAACGTTGATGTCGGCAGGGAATCAAGTCATTTGCGCCATGTTAGTGCTCCTTGGTCGTTCGTACTCAGCGCGACCAGACGAACGCGTTGAATGACAAAATAATGAACCTGAAGCTTTCCAGGCGCAAAGTCTACGAGTAAGTGCACTACAAACTGTCGTGTTGCAAAACCCCCTTGATGTGGATCTTCGGTGGGCTTCTGTGTCTGCTGTGGTTGGGCTGGGCCTCAGGTGGGTGATTTTGGCAATCACCGCTCGCAGATGCTACCTTACAGATGTCCATGGATGATCGTGACGCGTACGTCGAACATTGGCGTCAGGAATGTCGCCGTAGCTCATCTTAGCCAGCTTGAAGACGCTGAGCACTCCATCAGATCTGGTCTAGAGTCTAGACTCTAGACCCCAAACAATTATCCGTAGTACGGAATCAATTGCTGCAACTTCAGATGTTTGTTCCAACTGCAATGATATGCTGTGTGGCTGATAACCCCCTGTCGTATCGGCATGCCGCTTGCATGTGCAGGGCAAGGCTACACGCCCCCAGAATCCAGTACGACGGTGTTGGGTGTCAGCCAGTCGGCGTCCGTGTTGCAGCAGCAACTTGCCAGGAGCAGAAACTGGCGCAACAGATGGAAACTCAGCCCTGTAACAGCATGCAGCACAGTACGGCAAAACGGCAACTTGTGTGCGTCTGCTGGGGGCACAGAGAAAGAAGACCAGTATGCAGAAATGATGCTTGCAAGTTCCCCCTGGATATATAGCAGTATCAACCTCCAGGACACACAGGGGCATAGACTTGTGCGCCCCCCCGGAGACCAAGGCATCTGCTCAGCTTGTGTAGCATTTGCTGTCACTGCTGCAGCAGAGACAGCACTGGCAAGCTTTCATCAGGTTGACGTGGCCAACTGCAGCATAAGTGTCCAAGCTCTCTTCTTCTGCAAGAGTCAAAACAGACCCAATGACTGTGCATCAGGTGAGCTCATTGTAGTTGACTCCATGGTCTCTTGCAAGAGGAGCATCACACATCTGGTGGTCATGAACTCAATTGAATCAAGCATCATTGTATGCCTTTGTGCAGCATCTCCGTGCATCGACAGTCTGATAGGCATGGACCTGGGCCTTGGTATTTAGGTTGGGTAATGGGGTATGATAAAAGGGCATCATGCATGCCTTCTACATACTGACATCGTTCTTGTACCCACAGGCTCGACCCTTGAGAAGGCGTTGGTAGAGTTAAAGGAGCGTGGTGCAAAATTGCCAACAGCAGAGTGCCTTCCATACATGCCCAACCCCTTGAATCTACTGACAGCTGATGTTTTGTGCAAAGGGAGGTGCTCCACACCAAACCCTTATGTTAGCTGGGGCCAATTCACAACATCTCAGATTACAAGCATTTGGGAGGCGCAGCAGGTCATCAGAGAACACGGATCTGTAGTCAGTCGTTTTGATGTGTATACTGACTTCAGGTAAGTGCCAGGGCACATGTTTGCAAATATTGTCACTGCACCATACTGGACAAAGTTAGCAGCTTTGTAGGATCTGTCCCATGCACACTGTAGTATACAGTCCTACTGGGCCATACTGCAGTTGACCCAGGCATCATTGGACTATCCAAAGCAGTAAATTACCCCTGTTGTTGCTCCACATTTGCCTCTGAATATATGTAGTGATGCAGTCCTACATGTTAATATTGCAAACAAACAAACAGGAGAGGGTTCAGACGTACGTAGTTGAGCATGTATGTTGGCAGTTGTGGAACTGATGCCAGCAACCAACAGTTCCAAGTTGGCAGATTCTGCAGGGTAAAGTTACCCCTGCACTCAGCGTGCCATGGTAAGTTCCTCTGAGCCCCCACTTGCATCTGATGTGCAGATGAAAGAACAGAAATGCTGCTTCCTGTGATGTGGCGGCCCCTAACACAACATTGTCTGTATGTATTTTGCTGGCACTTCAGGGACTTCTTCAGTAGACCTGCAAATGCAAAGGCGGTGTATCGACCGGGCAAGAATGCCTCTGTCCAGTTTGGTCATGCAATCAACCTGGTGGGATATGACAATGTCAATCAGTTCTGGGTGGCTAAAAACAGTTGGTAGGTTTGCCCTTTTCTTGAGCAAACTGTTGGTGCAGGACACAGCCATACTAAACATGCAATTCCTGGCTTTAATAACCGTCAAGTCACTGTTCATCAGTGCTGACCCTGGCAAGTGCTAGGTACTACTGTGGCACACCTGTAGTGTGCAGTTGAGTGCAGTCGCACGATGGTAGGAGGTGAACTTGGTGCTTAATGTATCCCGCCTAGGGGTGCATTGGATCTGTAGCCTGCAACATGCAGACACCAACCACAATGCATATGCATCTCAACTCACACCTGCTTGCAGGGGTACCAAGTGGGGTGATGGAGGCTTCTTCAGGTTGGCCTTTGGTGTTTGCTCAGTGATACCACAGGTGTCACTAAACAAATTTGAGGCTAGTGAAGCTTTTGCTGTCAAGTGGGAGCCTTTTGATCGTGCTTCGCAACAGTTGCAGGTCACATCATCTAATGTATCAGGCTGCTATTGGTACAAGGTAATGGCTTGCCCAAACTAGCGCATGCACCTTCTGATCTATTGCGTGCTTCTGTACATCAGTTCTATTGAAATCAATAGATATATACATACAAAAGAAACATGTTATTCCTGTGTACTGGACCTTACTTTCCTACAGACAAAAGCACCGAATGTGGTTGTTGCCGCCTATCGATATAGGTGTCTATGGTAAAATTGCAGTACACCGGTGAAAGATGCCACTGAATATGCAATACGACCTGGGCTGCTTGCATTCTGCTCTAAGTAGCTGTGCCACCCTGGCATTTGCAACACACCACAGGCCCAAGATGGTGACTATCCTTCCAAGGTCGCCTGGCTAGCAGGAATAGCCCTTGGCAAGTTTCTTGTGAACAACACCAACACAATCCGGGATCCGGGAGCACCACTGAACGGGCTGAAGCTGCTGTTGTGTGACCCCAACCCAGGTGACTTGCAAATGTTCAATCACCATTATGTGGATTTATCTATGCCCATCCACACAGCTTTTGCTGCACATTGCATCTTTGACTCGCATGCTGTTCAGATATCAGATCATAGAGACTTCCTTTCTGTACAAAGTTGGATAAGCTTATACATCCAGAATTAAGGTCAGTTCACATGGGCACATGCAACACTCAATGAATGTCATGACTATGATTGTGGAGGTGATGTGCTCTTCTGAACGCAATACGGTGATTCTGAGCAACGTGCAGGGTAGGGGACTGGTAGACCAGCTGTCAAGTATGCTTCTGCAATTGCACTTTCCTGTTGACTTCAGTTATTGTCAATGCCCAAAGAAGTCTGATGGCTGTCGCTGCTTTTGTACAACTGTGGCTTGTGCAGCAGCTGCAACAGTTACCACAGAGCGGTTTATGGTACATAGTCTGGAAGCAACCTGATCATGGGATGCAAGTAGTACGCTGCACTAGTACCCTCACAAGGTGGCATGTGTGTTGTCGTTGTATGCTGTTTCTGCAGATTATGTAGCTGTTGGTGGGGTGGACCCGCAGCTAGAGTCGCTGCTAGCCATCAAGAAGTACATAGATATCAAAGATGTTTTCAGGTGGGTCCCAGACCTTGCTAGGGGCCACATCGGTGTAGCATGATCACACAGCTGCAGCTTAAGCAGCTGTTACATCCATGGAGTTGCTGACCATTGATGACCTGCCGAAAACCTGGCAGTCCTGCCATCAATTCTGACATCGGGTACGAGAGCTTCGCAAGATGAGTGGCAGTGATGGCACATCAGAGTGTGGCATCTGTCGAGGAAGCTGAGGTGGTCATGAGCGGATAATAGTCCTGCAACAGCTGTTGGTTCTGCTTATCAAGACAACCTTGACACAACAGCCGTATGCACATCACTTGCAATTGGAATTTGCATCAAGCAAGCGCCCAAAGCTATCGTTTCCTATTCTCTCAGAGTGCATATTTATTATGGATGTGTGCTGCTGCTTCTATAGCGGCTGGAATAGAGCAAGCGGCGCAAGTGGTGGATACTGTGCCTGGCAAGGCATTCGCTGCGTCACCGGTGGAGATGGCAAGCGCTTTGTGCAGATGATAAAAATCCGGAAGAACAGCCGTTTTGTTGGGCTTGAAGGCGTTCTACCACCTGCCAGTGCTTTCAAGGGTTTGCAGCACTTGGCTATATTGAGCATTCAGGACCAGAGAGGTATCAAAGGGCCATTGCATGATAACTGGGCTGAGCTTGCTTCCTTACCTTTCTTGGAGGAGATATCATTGGATGGCAACAGCCTTACAGGGACGCTTCCAGCGGTGCTCGGGAAACTCAAAGGTCTGAAGACTTTGAGTGTGGTCGACAACAAATTTAAAGGTGGGCTGAGCCTATAGATATAGCTATGTAGCTGTTTGCTGGTACGGCACACCCTGCCTCCTCATGACCTCACTCAGAACGGATCAACCAACAGCACCGGATCTAGCGGCTTATGTGGTCGGGGCAGTAGGCATCAAGATACTCAGCATAGTGATCTTTCTGTTGAGAAGTTTTGGGGGCACTCTAATGGCTGGCTTGTGTGCTCAGTATAGAGCAGTTTCATTTGAGCATAATGTCCATGTCCGGCTGTAGGTACGCTGCCAGTTGCCTGGAAGGCTCTGGCAAACCTCACCCAGCTGAGAGTGGCAACCAATGATCTCACAGGAACTCTACCGCCTGACTACTCCATGTTGAGGCGCCTCCGCTCTCTCTACATATATGAAAATGGTTTTGTGCAAAGCTTCCCTGAGAGTTGGTTCAAGGGTATGTTGCTCATGGAGGACTTGCAGAGCGGTCGCTGTTCGTTTTCTGGAACATTACCTGCTGGTTTCGGTCTGTGGAGGCGCCTGAAAACTCTATTTTTGAATGAAAACAATTTCGTGGGCACCTTGCCAGCTGCTTGGGGCCAGCTGAGGCAGCTGGAGACTCTTGGGTTCTGGAGCAACCAAGGTTTACAAGTAAGCACTATACCACCATGGATACCCAACATTTCTTTCAAGTCGTTCAGATGACTTGAATGATGCGCTAGCCAGCTGACAGAACTGTGCGTATGTTTAGCAGATCATCCCTTCAACAACAGCCTTGACACTGATGCCTTATATGCAACATAACCTCATTGGTGGTGCCACTACGGTTTATTGTGGAGTTGCACATGTGTTGCTTTACACTGTTTGTTAGCTAATAGGCTGCTCACTTCAATCAGTTTGCTGCGCAGCATGCAGCATGGTGCCTTGTCCTGAACCTGGCATTGCCACTTACATGCTTGCAGGGTACAATTCCAGCTGCATGGGGCGATGGAATGATCAACCTGAAGTATTTCTATGTATTTGACAACCCCAACCTTACTGGCTGCCTACCGTCCATACTTGTGCAACAGATGAGATACGCAGGTCATGATGTCGAACGTAATATATATGACAAAACACAGATCAGTGGTGCTTGCTGATGTCCTCAAAGTGCACTAGCTTGGGGTCCTCAAAAACAAGTGCTACATCAAGTTCACGGGTCACCTTTCTCCAGGGAAGAGTGGTGATCGACATGAGCCGCAACGTTGGGGCAAGCCCTGGGCCAAGCATTGGGGTCTTCCATACATACCGCCTAGAGTCTTGTACACATGTCCAATGAGGCTGATTAATGCTACTGCTTGATTCACTTTACAAGTCAATACCAGCTTGTATCATATACATGTAGCAACGCACGCCTTGTGGTCTGATGTCATGTCAACATAACCCAGGATGGTTGCTTAGTAATGCACAAACTTTGATCACCACTGTCAGGTGGACTCTTTACAGCGGTTTTAAAGCCATTGTGTATGTTGGTGCTGGCACTGATGATCAGGTTAGTCAACCAAAGTTGTCATTATGAATCAGCAGGGAACCAGGAGGATGTTGGTTTTGCAAGGGAAGGGCTTGGTGTCTACTGTCACTGATCAATCCAGCATGGCACTTTTGGCTGTCTGTATGCATATGATGAAGATATAGACAATCTGCTTGCACGTCACTGCTTTTGTAAGTACAGAAGGCCCTGTTGTAACTTCAGTTGGCAGTGTCTTACCTGCTGTTTTCAATGCATGCTTTATGGGCAGGTGACCAATATGACCATAAATGCCTTATCCTCTGCATCCCATATATGTCATTTGGCCATTTGACCCATAGGACCACAACCAACACAAGGAGTGGACTGCAACATAAATCGTGTCGGATTCCCCAGTCGTATTCTACTGTACAGTAGATTACGATACATGTATTGCATTGTCAAAGATCTGTCAGAGGCTTCATTGTACCTCAAATGGTCCTGGGAACTTGGCGACTTGCAGTTCCTGCCACTTGGGCTAGCGTTAGTGCATCCACCTTGATCAGTTACATGTCTTGTATTATAGACTGGTTGGCTGTCTCAGACAATAGCATGTACAAGCGTTTGAGCACAAGGCTGCACAATTGAGATTAGCCTTGATAAGCTAGCAATTGTCAGGACCTGCAGGGTACCTGTACCAGTCAGGGTACTTGTGTATATGTCATATACTGCAACATGTTTGCAGTAGTTGTTTTGCATACCAGGATGGCATATGTGGTACTCATAGATTGAATTTAGTAGCCTGTTGATCTGAAATCAGTAGCCTGTTGAATCTTTACTACATCGGTTGAAAAGTGCAGACACCACTAAGTGTGTAAGTTACATTGTGAAGCCTTCAGTGCAGCTGCACTGAAGTCACTGCAGTGACTGCGCTTACTGTAGCACCCTATTACTGGACTAGTGAAGCCAGCCACAACAGTTGCAAATAACATGATCTTCATGGTTGGTGCTGATTTGAGTGATGTGCTGCCTGAATGTATTGGGCGGCTGAATGGAGTACGGAGGCGATTGAAAACATGTTCAGGGAGAATCTCTGGGGATTTGTGGCTATTTATTGGCCTGATGGGGTGTTTCAAGTGCTACTGTGGTGTAGGCAGAGCAGTATGCCTAGTACAACTGTTTTGACCCCTAAATGGTTGAGGAGCCTCGGGGTTAAAGGCTAAAGGTCCAGCCATATTAGACCAGGGTGTGGTAACAGCTACTTTGATGGCATGTGCCACGCACGACAGCTCGTGCCGCACTCAATGGGTACTATGACACCAACGCCGGTTTGTGCACAGAATTTCTACTTATGTGCCATCCTCGGCCAGCTGAGTTGTTTCTGGCAGTTGATGTCACTCTGATGGCCTTTGTCCCAGCTTTGCGGCATGCACCGCTAGTGACAGAGTGTGCACCTGGGACTGTCCATGCCAGGGTCTCACTGGGCACCGATGCATACCATTAGATGAGTGACCACAGCAGGCAGGGTGTGGCACTGCCTCGAGTACTCTGCATTAGATGTGCTGACTGTAGCCGAGGTTGATGGCTGTGGTCTAGCACCAGCCAACTTGGTATCAGCCCAGTGCCGGCAATACTGAGCCTGGTTATCTGTCTTGATGTGTTGTTCAGCATGCTTAGCCCATGCTTTCTGCCATACGTGCGAGTTGAGTATGTTGCTGGCAGCATTGAACTGCAGTAATTATTCATTGTGTTTGAGTTAAAGACGGTCAGTCGTGAGGAATGGGGAGTGGCACCTGTTACCAACTGTAGTACAAGTTGTTGTTGATCGGCTGATCCCGCGGGTGCTGTTAACAATGAAATGGAAAAGTGGCAGTGGCCTAGTGCATCTTGTGACACGAGGAAGGACCAATTGCTTGAAGCCTTTGTAAGCACTTGTTGGTCACCTTCACTGAAGCGCCGAAGTCAGTTCTTGGCTGGGACTCTGGCACCAGAAGTTGAGCCTGAATTCTTTGTGTCAAAGGATTCCAGACTTATATCTGGCCACTCAAGGGTGAGGTTTAGTTGAGCATTTGTGAGGATGATCATGATGCCAATTTAACTTTTCATGTGGTCCTCACGCATGAGCAACTATGTTGGCTCTGTGATATTGTCACAGCCGATGCCATAGGGATCTAGCAGTGCTACCAAGTATCCACAGTCAGATTCTTCAAAGCATTCGCTGTCCTTATCCTTGAAACTTCATGAACATGAGATACTGCGCATCACTGTTCAACAGTGTACTGTGCGTGTGCCATCGTTTCAGGCTGTACGTACTGCCTAAATGGTAGTCATGCTGGGAACTGGCAGCTAGACTGGCTACCAAACAGTTGTCATGACACTGGAACAGGAGACTTCACTGAAGTCACGGGAAGTCGAGTGAAATTGAAGTCACCCGGTAACAGGCTTTATATAGTAATGTATTACAAGTTACGCGTAACAAAAAGCAAGTGCAATGATCAGCATAATGATTGTCTAGCATAGCTAGGCCAAGGTAGCCACCATCATACATATATAGGCTTTACGGTATAGCCTAGATGTAGGCGGCCAATTTGACAGTGCTAAATGTAGTTTTGGCTCCATACATGCATGTATGCGTGCACACTACCTCAGGACCAGTTGCCATAGAGGGCCTCTGTGTAATGGGCATGACAAAACGTCTATAGTAGGATGTCACTACCGTGTATTGAGTACTACGCAGTAGATATAGTATATCTACAACTCATATAGCTACCCGGCAGTGCTAGGTAGCTACTAGCTAGTAGGATATGGCCCGGGTATCATGCCAGCTTACTCTCATTAAGAATCAGAGGAATGTAATGACAGACTGCACTAACAGCTCCACAAGCAGTGCAACTGCTACTAGCACTGTAGTACAGTGTATCGGTGGATTTTGCAGCAAGTACAGTGACGTCAACAGGATCAACAGTACAGTCAATTGCTCCCAGAGGGCCTCGCCTCCCTTCAATTAAACTCCCTTAAAGCGCTACACTGTAGCCTGATGCGGTGCAGGCTCCATTTCCTAAGTGTTCCGCACTGAATAGTTTTCACATGCATGTCATATGACTCGCGCCGTAGCACCGATAGGGTTTAATCACCCTGATTGGGTTGCCACTGGATGAAGCCGATGATAGCTCATGCAAGTGCCGATGCATCAAACCGCAACTTAAACATATGAGGTATCATTTTCCTGTCGTTGTGCTGTCGAACACTCAGCGTATCGCCTCTGGATGCGCCAACCTAAAGTGAGCGAAATTTCGGCCCTAGGGGCCTATCCAAAATGCAATGAACATTCTCAGGGTGCGTCGAAATAGAGCTTGACAACCTGCTTGTAACCAAAGGCTGTGACTTGTATCAATTGCAGCTTTTATAGGCAGTGACGTGCCTATGCATATGCGCAGGCTGAACCGCAGCCGCAACCTGCTGTTGTTATCCGTATGTTCCTTTGTAGGCGAGATTTGACTGTTTTCTGACCATATACAGTATTTACATGTACAAAAAGTAATGCCTTGCGCCTTCAAAAGCTAGGATTGAGATTTCGCAACCCTCGGTGTACCATCTTTAGGAAGTGTCTGGTACCCCGCAGTGCTTCAATATAAGTATTAATTGTGGAGAGTACCGTCTTAGACGGTGAAAGTATCGACGTGTCACATCCGCCCCCCAAAAAAAGACGACGCAGACCCAACGCGCACCCCCACACCCACCCCACCCACCCAGCCCTCCCCACCCCCCACACCCGCCCATGCACGCACCAAGTCCCCACCCCCCCCCAAACGGCAGCACGATGTCGACATGTAGTCTGGTCCCCACGGACCCAT
>JABEVS010000545.1:0-12376 GCA_018290735.1 Coelastrella sp. MACC-549 | reverse complement strand
CGGGGGGGGGGGGGGGGGGGGGGGGGGGGGGGGGGGGGGGGGGGGGGGGGGGGGGGGGGGGGGGGGGGGGGGGGGGGGGGGGGGGGGGGGGGGGGGGGGGGGGGGGGGGGGGGGGGGGGGGGCGGCGGGGGGGGGGGGGGGGGGGGGGGGGGGGGGGGGGGGGGGGGGGGGGGGGCGGCGCGTCCTAACTTGGCCATGGCTGGTGCTCATGATGATGTACACAGGCTGCACTACTCCATGATGGAGGCGACTGCACAGTGACTGAGCTGTTGAATTGGTGCAGCAGGGCTTCTACTCCGAAGCTTTCAAGGTGTGTAGCTTCTTAAATTGGCTCAATGCTTATTACACCAGCGTAATAAGCAGCTGCCAGCTTTGCTGCTTTAGCACATACTGTATATGTTGTACTGACTGCCAGTCACAGTGTGACTGACAGTGTCATGTGGTCTGGAATGAAGCTCACACTAGCAGAACCGAAGCTGCATCGGTTTCCAGGTCTCCAGCCAACTTGGATCTTCAGGGTGTAACATGCATGTACCATATGTGCCGGCTGCTATTGTACATGCTGTAATGTAAGAAGCTGCTTCGCCTGGACACTAACACACAGCAGCTGCTGATAGGCAGCGTCGGATTATCATCAAGGACAGGGTGTTCCAAACACACTGAGTGCAGTAAACATGTCAATGGAGCAGAAGGTAACTGTCTGGAGCCAGCTGGCGGATGCCGAGCTGACTGGTGCGCTGCTTGAGGTGACTGCTGGCAAGTGTTTGCTGTCAATTGCATGAAGTTAAAGGTTAATCGCAGCAGCAAACATTGGTAGTGACATGCCGCATGTTGGTAACACTGTGCGCATGCTGACAGCGCTGCAGCACTGGGCAGTCCCAGTCACGGTGATTGCAGCAGGATGCGTGTAGGGCGTACGTTTGCAGGCTGGGCTCACCGGGCCTTATCAGCATTTGCAGCAAGATAGGGCAGGGTATTTGTGTCACAGAACTATATAATAATCTTGCAAGAGGAGCATCACACAGCAGCAGCTGCTGTTGATGCAGTGCTGGTCAGATTTTGTTGGCATGCACAGCGGCACTTAGCAGCAGTGGCAGCAGCAGCAGCAGCAGCAGCGGGAATGGGTGGGCATACACATCATGCACTGTCCCTGCAGTCATTGTCATTTCTATCCGCAGGTGTCCCTGTATCTGTTCATGCTTTTGCAACTGCTGCAGCTGACTGTGACCGCTGCCCTGCTGCCTGTTCTTTCCCTTGTATTGTCCTACACCTCTGATACCACTCACTCGCCTATGATGGCCATGCCCTCATTCCCTCTGCTTGGTTCACACAACAGCAACCTCATCATCAGCAGGTGAGACTGCGGGCAGCCTGCCAGCGGCTGGCAACACGTTTCACAATCTTCTAGTAGGGGTCACTGAGCACGGTGTGTGCTGTTTCTGCACACTTTAAGTGCCAGTGGCAGCCAAGAGCAGTTGTTTTTGGGCATTGTAATTGTTGACTGTCACTTTGCACTGTACCAAGAGGCAACTAATCACTCCCCCAGCAGCACAGCCCCTGCAGCAACTTTAGAGAGAAACTTCTTCCAGATTGACAGCTATCACAACTCATACTACAGCAGTGATCATGAGGCAGCTGCCAGCTGAGTCAAGAGCATGATCATCATCGAACATACATGATGTCATCATCAATTTTGAAGTCCAAAATTCAACTGTCCTCTGCTCTGAGCACGGTGCATGCACCCTTTGCAATGATGTTACCGCAGTCAGCATGGTTGAAACACAAATTGCATGTCAACAACATAGTCAGCAGCGGCCTCTGGGACCTGCTTATTGCTGCCAGCAATGCGGTATTGCACCACAGCGCTGCAGTTATCTTGCAAGGTGCAGTTGTAGCCAAGGTGTTTTGCTGCTTGGCATTTGCCTGCTCTGTTGTTATACTCTGCAGGTGTTCTTAGAAAGGTTATTGTTGTTGACGATATGGCCTGTGATATTGGCAAATGGGACGCTGGCACCAAGGCCCATGATGTTTTGTCAGATATGCGACAGAGGCAGCACCTGTATGCGGATGAGGGGCGGCTGATTAGCAGAGGTGTGGAATTGAGTAGTGATGCAGAACTCAGCTGGCAAGACGGCCGTCCATACATGTTCAAGGTGGTTGCAGGAGGTGAGCTGTGTGCTTTTGTATAAGATTATCATACTATGATGCTACGGTAGCATAGTAGCAACAGCGGCAGCATGCATGTACTACCAACAGCAGCAGTGAAAGCCGGTTGAGTAGATACCACAGTGGGCAGTGCCCAACTTGGTCGTTGGCCACGACCTCATCCCATCACAGGTTATTGACAGCAATGCACTGCAATGACAGGGTATGTATAGATCACAATACCTGGGTGCTGCCATGAGCACTGTGAATGGCAACAGTGTAAGTGTTGATTGTGATTGTACCTGCAATGCATTGTATTTCTGCAGGCGTCTCAATGTATGAGGTCTGCAACACACCACTGCCAGGACATAATGATGCTGTGCAGACACACAATTCAAAAGGCAGGGTGATGGCAATACACCTACCTGTTGCCATCAACACAGAGTGGACTCAGCAGCAGGTGCAGTTCCAGAGTAGACTGTGCCGGGTCTCTCCTGTGTACACCCAGCCTGATATTCGGCATTTAGCAGGTGTATCACAGTTTTGTCTAACAAATGCCCTTTGGTATCAGGCACTTGAACCTCTGAACCAGATAATTTCCCGCTGTAAGGGCTACGGAGCACATTGGCAACTGGGCTCCAGATCCAAACACATCCTCAGCAGCAGCAGCAGCAGCAGCAGCAGCAGCAGCAGCGGCGGCAGCAGTGGCTTTTTGTCCAGAAGTGATGGTATGTCCTGCAACAGCGGACGCAGCACCAGGCCCGGCAGCAAGCTCAGCAGCATGGATACCAGTAGTGGTGATGAGGTGCAGGTGGTTAGTGGTGTTGCTGCTGCTGCTGAGGTTGCTGAGGCTGCTGCTGCTGTTGCTGCTGTTGAAGCGGCTGCTGCTGCCGCTGGCCCAGCGGCGGCTGCTGTTGCTGCTGCTGAAGCGGTTGCTGCTGCCGCTGGCCCAGCTGCTGCTGCTGCGGTTGCTGGCTGTGAAGGCAGCCTGCCAGCCCTTGAACCACCAGCACTGCGAGTGCACATGGAACCGTTCAGCTCACAGCAGGATGTTGACAAGGTGGGGCAGGCGATCAGGAACCATGCCTTGGCAGCATACATTAGGACACATGCAAACGAGGGTGGTTTCTTGTTCAGGGTTGCAAAGGCTTGCTTGAACCCATCACTGCACTTATGGGCACCGGCATCTGAGTGGTACAGAGACCAGCAGCAGCTGCGGGCTGCCCATGTAGCTGCAAGTGGCAGCACCAGCAACACCAACATCGTCAGCAGCAGCGTATTCTTTGAACACATCCCTAAGCCAGGAGAGAAAAGAAGAAGACCACAGCAGCCCCCTGCAGCACAAGATCCAGCGCTAGGAGAAGCAGCAATAACATCCTCCTTTGCAGCAACAACAGCAACACCCTCCTCCCCCTCAGCAGCAGCCGCTGCGGCAGCAGCAGCCTTTCCGGCAACGGCAGTGGCATCATCCTCAGCAGCAGCAGAAGCGGCAACATTGCTGGATGATGCCATGGGCAACATTCCCTCTGGGACCAGGTTGTATGGTATGGTGTGCTATGGTAACATTGTCCTTGTCACAGTGGTGGTGCAGCCTGCGAGTGTGATGCGTCACGCATTTGGCATGGAGTCGAAGAGGGACTTTGTGCGTGCTGTTGCTGAATGCAGTACACAACAGCAGCGGAATGTCTTTGACCTAGCGCAGCAATGCAACGTACGCAACAAAAAGGCTCTGAGTGTTGTGAGCCAGGCAGCTGGCTATGCCTTCTTCACCGGCACCACCTTCTTCGCCATCAGCTGCTACAGTGTGCAATGGATAGGGAAGCTGGAGAAGGTAGAGGAAGTGCAGGATGAGGATGGCAAAATCAGTCTACAAACCACCATCACAGTGAGTCTTCATTGCAGTCGTGTGTTCTTCTCCTTGCAGGTTAACATGGGCGCTTGAGCATGTTAGTGCTTGGCTCTGTGCAAGTCTGTTCTGACCGGCTTCAAACACACCGGGGTATGCAAGTATGGCCTACATGCCAGGCTTGGCAGTGTCTGTCCCACCGTTACATGGTCAGTCACTTGCCTCGTGACACCGTATGTTATACAAATGATTGAGCTGACATGCTCTTGTGCCATGTCTGTGCGCCTGTTTGCTTTGCTGCTCACAGCTGTCTGAACCCATCTTTGGTAAGGATGCTGGTCCCGGCCACCCCACAGCTCGAGGAGCTTACCTGATGTTGGCAGACCTGACCCTGAACCGCCCTTATTATCTCAGGCAGATCGCAAAGCCTGACATGGAGGCAGCAGACACTGTCTGTAATGCAATAGCTGCAGCACAGCTAAAGGGTGAACCTCACCAGGGTGATAACTATGGCAGGTGATTGTAATACTGTCCTACTAGGAGTCTGTATGAATGCCATTGTTCAACAAGCTAGCTCAAACGGGTTAAGTTACAATGTCTTGTTGTGTCTGATATGCCTCATGATCTTCATTGAAGCTGCTCAACCTGACGCGCTTGCTTTCATGCACATGCAGGGATAAAAACGATCAGCAGCAGCAACAGCAGCAAGCACAAGAGCCGGAGCCGGAGCAGCAACAACAACAGCAACAGCAACGGCAACAACAGCGAAAACAGCCGCGGAAACAGCAGCAGCAATACTTGAGCATACTGCAACATATGAGAACCACATACCAGCATTTCAGATATAAGGATGTGCAGCCGCACGCCCTCATATCAGATGGAAGCACAGCGCAGGTATTTACAGGTACATTCAATGGCCAACAAGTGATTGTCAAGACCCTCAGCCTTGACTGGGATTCTGCAGGCACCTACTTGTTTGAAGCAGTTGTGTATGAGCTGCTTCATGATCTGCAGCTAGCTGGGGTGCTGCCCAGGTTGCTGGCCCATGGAGAGTACTACGGATTGAGGTACTGCATGATATTTACCCCAGCACCTGGCAACCGACTGTCACAGCTGCCACGACCCTACAGCGTTGAGGTGCAGCAAGCCGTGCAAGCTGCTGCTGCTAGTATACATGCTCATGGTGTCATCCACGGCGACCTGCATGATCACAACATATTTGTGCAGCTTGCAGCAGGGGCAGCCCCAAGGGTCACAATTATTGACCTTGGTCAGGCAAAGCTGGCAAGCAGCAATAATGCCAAGCAACAAGAGATGGCAGACCTGCAGCGGTACACTCTGTTTCAGAAGTGAGCTCAGCATCTGAGGTTATTGCCTGTTGCAGCAGAGTGTAACATGAGGTCAGCAGTAGTGTTCTGATGCACCCGGTTGCACTGCTAATGCAAGCCTTAAGGCTTGCAAGCTAGCTTGCAGTGCATCATCATCATCATCCTGTGACACAGCTTTGAGGGCAGCAGCAGCACCCTGGCCGCCCAGCAGCTGATTCTGCTACAAGTGTGCTGGCAATTGTTCCTGAACCGCCCTCGGCAGGATAGCCGCAGGGCAAAAGCACCGTACAATGTCTCTTCAGGAAGCGCAGAACATATGGCAGCAAGCTGGCAGCTGAACTTAACAGCTTTCATGCACGATCGGCAGGCATTCCATGCGTTGATGCTCTGCCGAGGCACCCTTCCTCGCTCCGGACTGTCTACGAGGCAGTGCAATGTTTCTACCGACTGATTCTCAGGTGTCCCGCTGTAAAGGTGGCGATTGACGAACACCTATAGGTGTAGCTACCTCTCAAAATTCTGTGTAAAAGAAATTGAGCCAAGTACAAATAGAGTACAGTGTGTAGCGTTGACCAGCTGGCTGCCTGCCGTAGCAATATTCTCCATGCTCGCATGCTGAGCTCCTTGATCAGCTGCCAAGAAAGCTTTCTTGGCTTAAGCATCGCCCGAAAGTGACATGGCAGAGACGCTTGGGTAACACTGTTATCCTTTCCTCTTGATCAAAGCCTCTGGAGTATCGGGGGTATATCAGTGTTTAATTAGGCAATCACACTGAAGAAGAGACTAGTTTGTACTGCATAGTACTGTGGCTCAGCCTTGATAAAGATTTGATCAGGAAGGAAGTTACCCGTTCCGGCCGCAAGGCCCTTGGGATAATGTACTACATTATAAGTAGTAAGTACTTGGTGGCTCAGCCACACTGGCACACCAAGATTAGACCACCATCAGGGGAGAAATTTCTCCCCTGAGGTAGTTTAAACTGCCCTTAATGCACATTACTCCACTCAGTGGGGGTGCTCAAGTGACTCAAATTTGAGTGTGTTTAAACACAAGACACATCAGTCGCTGACAGTGTCAGAGGCCATGCAACAAAATGAACAGCATATGGTGAAATTTGTACATGAACAGTGCCTTATGCAACACGTATGATACCATCGCATCAAGGAATATCACTCTTTAGCAGTGTGGAATTGAACTGCATACACACATGACAACCAACATCAAGATTCGATCAGATACTATACATATATATCAAGTAGACACAAAACAACCGACACATTTGCACGCAATATGATAGTGGGAAAATACAGCTTGCCTGTATGCAAGGTCCCTTACTGGCACACCCCAAGACTTCCTTTGGCCCATATGAGCCATGCATGCATAGGCTTCATAACAAACACCCGCCATATTTTTGGTCAAAATTTTGGACCGTCCAGGCTGCAGCAGTACTGCTTATCACTAGTAGTACAAGTGGTGTATGTTTTGATCACTGAAACAAGAACCCCAAGTATGCTGCACTCATTGCCAGTGACACGCCTGCAGTGATCCCAGCTGGCATCAACTTCTTCGTCCTACTGTACCTCCCAGACATGACGATTGACAGCAGGACAGCTATTGCCAAACAGACAGCGAGGCTGCCTTTGACCTGTGGGCCCATCATTGACCTGGCTGACAGTGAGAGGATGAGTGCAGCGCCAAGAGATGATGTGAGTGACTTGACGCTGCCTTTCTTGACGTAGCCCATGGTACCGCCACCTGGCAGCAGCAGCAGCAGCAGCAGCAGCAGCATGGGTGAAAGCCGTGTCAGGCTCTGGTGAAGTCTAGGCAATATTTGCAAACTTGGGAGCAACATATATAACCGTCAATGAAAGCCACAGATTCATAACATGCAAACTGTGTGCTGTCACACATTATTGACTGCAACACTGTTGCAGTGGGCAACATGTGACAGCCTGCTGTTTGCGTGTGGTGAGTGTATGGTACACTGCTGTGCATGCTGCAGTGCTTCTTGTGAGGTTCCTTGATGTCAAGAACAGCAATGCACTGCAATGTGCAACAATAACAGCCACCTTTTCACATCAAATTAGCTCATTTGCCAGCTCATACAATGTTGGATGGGCTTAATCCCTTTTCAGATGAGAGTGGGATAAGCCACCTTACATAATGGGCCGCCCCCCATGGGGAAGTCAGATTCAATCAATTATGATTACCACAAATGTGCATGAAATGTTGATGAACACGGCTGTGCATGAACTGCTTGACCTGCCAGCCAGGCTGACTGCCTTTGTGGATCAGCTGAGGCCCCATTGCTGCTATTGCCGCTGCTGTTCTCCTGCTGCGGGTGCTGGGCTGCTGGTCCTGCTGCTGGTGCTGCTGCTGTTCTCCTGCTGCGGGTGCTGGTGCTGCTGGTCCTGCTGCTGGTGCTGCTGCTGTTCTCCTGCTGCGGGTGCTGGTCCTGCTGCTGGTCCTGCTGCTGGTGCTGCTGCTGGTGCGGCTGCTACTGCTGTTAATGCTGTTGCTGCTGCTGAGGCAGGAAGTCAGACAAGCAAGAACTGCACTTTTTTTTTTCACGGAGTACACCAGCAAACCACAAATATTCTTATTACGATGCCCCTGCTGCTGCTGTTGCTGCTGCTGTGGAGGTGCTTCTTGTTACTGCCCAGGTTGCTGGAAGCATTCAATCGCTGCCTGTACTGCCGCCGCTGCTGCCACCTGTGTTGCCGCCGCTGCTGCCACCTGTGTTGCCGCCGCTGCTGCCACCTGTGTTGCCGCCGCTGCTGCCACACTTCTGCTCCTTTCATCTGGGGCTCATCACACCTGGTGATGCTTGTGCTGCTTGACGATGTGGACAACCTAATTGTGCTGCTTGACAGGACAGTCTACCGCCACTGCCGCTGCTGCTGCTGCTGCTTAGCAGGACAACCTAGTTGAAACAATACAAGCAGACCCACCCAGCCACCCCCTGCCTAAAATTGCCGAGGGGCGGCTTGGCTAAACCACAATTCAATTTTTTATATACCTGATTTAAGCTCTACCTGTTGAATTTGAGGCCACAGGCAGCATCAACTCAAGCCTTGAATCAAATCCACACACAAAAATATCTCAACACTGGTTCATTGATCATTATCATGTAGTGATTCTGCTGCTGCTGCTGCTGTTGCTGAGTTCCTGTGTTGACTGCTGCTGTGAGCTACACAGCTGCAGACCTGGTGGCTGCTCCTGTTGCTGGTTTTCGCAATCATGGTGATACTCTACTCAACACAAACAGCACTGTTCGATGTGAAACAATCTACTCAACAAACAGCACCCTGGTTGCATTGTAGGTGCTGGTGTTGAGTGCATTGTTGCACTGCTAAGACATACGCTATTCAATAAATGAACAAGCCGCACCTGCTCACTCTAGAGACCTTGTATAGAGTGTGTTAGTACAGAATATTGAATATAACGACAAGAGTTGATACCTAATGCAAGCTTACAGGCTGGATTGGTTGGGTTACTGCACCACCTGGAGAGTGCTGTTGGAACGAGTGGAAAAAATAATAATTTAAAGTTGTGTTTTACAGCGAACATGGAAAACTAACATGAGGACTTACATATCTGCAAGCTGCTGAGGTCCCTGGGACCTTGACACAGGTTGACACAGTCACTATATGAAGGGCCCAGGGAACTCAGCAGTCTGAAGAATCAAATCTTGTTGCTGATGTTCTTTTCAACCGGGTTACTAGCACCTCAACGCCTGCAGCTGTCGAAAACCCCCTGTAAAGCCTCTGATAACTGATAGCTACTACCTGCACACCGCTTGGGCTTCAAGTGCCCGCCCTCACCTGCCAGCAGTGCCGCATACAGCCAGGTCCACAACCTCATTGGATGAGCCCCAGCTCCCTCACTACCACCACTGCTGCCGCTGCTGCTGCTGCTGCCACCGCCGCTGCTGCCACCACCGCCGCTGCTGCCACCACCACTGATGCCTCCAGACCCAGATACTGCAGATTAGTTTCAGAGCGGCAACGGAAACAAGGATACAAACGGATGAATAGAAGTTGTAGAAAGCCATGCTGGCTAATCGACCTTTTGTCACGTGGTACATTTACTTGAGGCTGAAATGGTTGCAAGCTACAGGAAGACGACTTATTTATACAGAACCAGTCACACATGGTGGCAGCAAGCCTGGTTGACATTGTCCATTGAGTAATGCTGCAGCCACACTACCCTTGCTGCAGAAGAGTCTTTCTGAACCGCTAGAGCAGCGGCACAAGCATATGGCACACAGTACCTCCACTTGCACTGAAACCACCAAACCACATGACACCGTTTATTGCATCTTGATATGTGTATCTCAATAGTTTTTGATAGCAAGCTAACATTAAATTCTAGTTGGCTGAGAGGGGCAGTATTGGCAATACTGATATCAGCGCCCAGAGTATCTACAGCTGAGCCAGAGACGAATGGTGGTCAAGCTGGCACACTTGCTGGTTGAGCATTCTGCCAGCTAGTCTAAACGTTGCATATGTTGATATCAAAACTACAAAGCATCAGGCACACACTCCACAACAAGCCCCCTCCCCCCCCCCCAAACCACCCTCAGGTGGTACAGACAGCTGCTACAGGTTGCACAGGATCAGCATATGAACAACTGCAGCTGACGGACGAACCTGCATGAAGCATCCAACTTCTGCTGTTTCGCGATTGCAGCTGTGCATCAGCGGTGGGAAATCGCAGTGCTTCTGGTGCCAGCTGATGCCTACTGCATATGCTGGGCAAGTTGCGCTTAGGTACAGCCGAGCAGTAGATCACGCCATTGTTACAGCGCATGCTGCAGATGCTGCTCTTTGCGGCAGTTGTGACGGTGAAAGCCATCTCGAGAAGAAAAGTGCCTGACGGTGATCGCTGCAGTGGGTTCTTTGAGGGGCAACTGATCTGCCGTCGTCTGTGGCTGAACTAATCTGGGAAATATCTAACAATGTTGTGTATTGTGATGTGCTGGCCCGTGACAGGAGTCGCAGAGAGAGGCAGAGATATTATGCCGCTGTAAGCTGTGCATGCGGTTCTCGGCAGAGAAGATAGTAGGGTTTGCTAAGAACGACATTCTGACGACTGAAACAGATAGCTCGGATCGTCGCGCACAAGTCGAAACACCTTGATTGGGACCCGACTGGGCGAGCACGCGCACTGCATACACGTGAAATGAAAGATATTTCATCCATTTATTATTTATTCATATCACGCATCTGCAACAGAATAATATCGGCCTGACTCACGGCGTTCTCCAGTTTTGCTGTCGGCCTGGCTGCTTTCTCTCCCTTGTCTTGTTACACACACACCATGAGCACCTTTGAAAGATGGAATACGCACTTTTCAACAACTTGTGACGTAGAAATCCTCGGGTACGGACTCCTGCATGAACTTGGAACTTCCTTATACAGCAGTACTGCAGCTACACTGCACGACTCTGTGGTCCGCTGTATCGCATGGGTTGCTGAAACTGCGTAGTTTGTATTCTACATGTACGCAGGGTGAATCTTCGGCTAGCCCAGGATCCAAATTCGGAGCATCTGGGCACCACTGTCTGGGATGCCAGCATCGTGCTTGCCAAGTATTTTGAAAAGGTCAGTACTGCTGCAGCAGTGCACCCTCACTACAGCAGTGCGAGTGACACCTGCAAGCTGAAAACATCTACACACTGAGCAAGCTCAATGCTCACTGAGCAGCCAGCTTCAGCTGTGTGCCCATTGAGCAGCAGATCTGTGCTGCTGCTGCAGGACTCTTGAAGTCTGTTGATATTCATGTTCATATGCTGCCTTATATTTGGCCAAAAAGTTTGCTCCACCGCAGATCCTGACAACTCAACAGGCCAGATATTGTCTCAACTGCTGACTCGCCAATGAGCTACTAATCAGCTGATTTGTGTTAGCTCTAGCCACAGACCAGCTCATTTGCAACAGAACCACTGATCAGCTCATTTGCAGTACAGCCAGTGATCAGCTTAGTTGTCCTCAAAGGGCTGCCGAACTGCCACCTTCTGCATCAACTGCAGTCGGATGCTAATTTACAACTAAGTTTTAGCACTTCTGCATGCTCCTGCAGCAACCCAGTAGTATAGAAGCAGTGCCCGGCTTCATCTCACAACTGGAGGCTGGGCATGCCACATGTGGAAACAGGAATTGCTGAGGCGATCTCAAAAGAGGTCGATCATAATCACAAATATTTACTACTCTCTGAAAGCCAACATGTGATGCCTGCTGTTGATGCCTCTTTCTTACAGAACATTCGCAAGGGTGATTTCAGTCGGCCCAAGGCCACGGGCAAGAAGGCAATCGAGCTGGGAGCAGGCATGGGACTGGCAGGCCTGGCATTTGCACTCATAGGTGCGGATCTGACAGCAGTGACAGCAGCAGCAGCAGCAGAAGCAGCAACGGCAGCGGCAGCGGCAGCACAACAGGCAGCGGCAGCGGCAGCACAACAGGCAGCGGCAGCGGCAGCACAACAGGCAGCAGCAGCGGCAGCAGCAGCATGGAAAGCTGGTCTCATAACCGGGTGCCAGTATAGGGACCTTTAGTCTTATGTGCTGGCAGCAGCAGCAGCAGAAGCAGCAGCAGCAGCAGAAGCAGCAGCAGACAAGCCATGTCAGTGGCTAGAGGCTGGTTCAGCTGCAATGGCCAACAATCGTCAGCAGGGCTGCCACATGCCCTTTGAAAGGTCATTGACAACAGCAGCAGCAGCAGCAGCAGCAGCAGTCGCAAAAGCAGTGGCAGCAGCAGCAGCAGCAGAAACAAGAGGAACAGTAACGGCAGCAACTGCTGTGATGGTGCAAGCAGGGTTGGGAATTGCAGGACTGGCAATTTTGCAGCAGCAGCAGCAGCAGTATTCAGTTTCTGCTCATTGCCTCCCTTCTGGTACTCCCTACACTCACATGTTGAAATAAGACCATCGCTGCTGCTGCTGCTGCTGCTGCTGCTGCTGCTGCTGCTGCTGCTGCTGCTGCTGCTGCTGCTGCTGCTGCTGCTGCTGCTGCTGCTGCTGCTGCTGCTGCTGCTGCTGCTGCTGCTGCTGCTGCTGC
>JABEVS010000544.1:0-40682 GCA_018290735.1 Coelastrella sp. MACC-549 | reverse complement strand
TCTGTCGTGAGAAATGGGGAGTGGCACTTGCTACAGGTTGTTGATATTGATCATGTGGTGCAGAATGTGTTGCAGAATGTTCTGAAGTTGGCTGTTGAATATGTGGTATGAGGGCGGGCAGTCTGAGACTGCTCTGCTTGAAATCAGTGTGTGCAGTGGTTGTCTCGTAACCCGTCTACGCCTTGAAGGCGTATCACTGGAATGTGGTGTGTTAGAGTGTTGGTCAGCTAGAACTACAGCCTAGTGATTGAGTGTAGGTGAGGCGATGGGGCGACATACAGTACCCGCCATCTACCAATCCCGGTTGTTGAACAACTGGCTCAAATGAGCTTGCTGTATGTGTATACCTACTGTGATCAAATACTGTGCTATGCCCAATGAGCCTGTACTTGGCTCGCTAACGGGCGGGTTACACTCGTGTAACTTACAACTTGATGTAGAGAAGTGTTTGCCAATTGACTGATTACTTGTTGGGTGTGCTCACGATTTGTTGCTTGGGACTGGTGATCTTGTGACGAAGTGATCAACAAAAGTTTCATGGAACTCTGGGTTTTGGGTATATGGGACTTTGGCTGCAGTGGATTTTGTCTTGTTGTCTGGCCAGGTCTCAGTGCCAGTATTGTGTTGAAGAGGTTGAGCCCATTGACATAATGGCTGAGCCGGCGAGGATCATAAGCTGACATGCGAGCAGCCCGCCACCCAGGGTTGCTCCCTGCCTGTGCTGCTGATTCCGGAATGCTGCTGATTCCGGATCCGATCCTCAGAGCCACCAAAGTGTCACCTGTATAAACGTTGCTACTGATTTGACGAGATGAAGCCTGAATCTATATAAGCATAGATGCGGCATCTATGCTTATATTAAGCAAACCTAATCTTTGCAGCCAGGAAACGGTACTACTTGAAGTAGAAGTTCTCATCGGTACTATGATATCATTTGAGCATGAGCAGATTGGCCACAGCTGGTGGTGGTAGTGTTACCGGTTCCGGCCGCAAGACCCTTGGGGGAAAATGCTGCATGGTGGCTCAGCCAACCGCCATACCTGGCTTGAATCTCCCTCAGGGGATGAACTCTCTGTGGGGAGAACACAACCAACATGTTGGTGTTTGTACACAGACATGACTGAACACAAGGCAGCATCTGCATGTGCAAGATCAGCTGTGTGTGGCCACAGCCGATTGTCGGTAAATCAATGCACAGGCCCTATGCTGCGGCAGCAAGCCCTGGGGTTGTAATGCTGCTAGTCTGTCTGACAGCAGCTGCAGGTGGCATCTTTTAGCGGTGAGCCAGACAGCAGAAATCAACAGGAAAAGGCTCTCCATTGTCAGCAACCATGTTCAGGACATGTCCTCATGTACATACATTCCTGAAATGCTCTTATCGATATCTGCCATGATGTCACTGACATCGGATGCCAGAATGATTCTGCAGGCTGCAAATGTTGACAACGTGAAAGCAGTGCCTTGCTGATGGCAACACCTTGCACCCTACAACGCAAAAACCACGACATCCAGGCGCTGTAATGAACACTCAGGAACACAGATGAGTCGAAATATTTGATTCAACTCTGCTGGTATAGAGGTTACCAGAACGGAGGAAAGCTCTTGGGGCCTTGGCCAACCAGTGCAAGGAAGACCATTGCCTTATCAGAATAGAATGCTGCCAGCCACTCACACTCATTGCAATTGTGGGGCAATTGATCATCAACAAGCTCATGGCAGAGATACACCAGACACCAGACATCAGCTACAAGGCATGTAGCCACCAGCAGCCCTGCTGTGTTGACTGCACGTTCTTCACAAGTCCAGCGTTGACGAAGAACAAATCAAGCACAGCTCACAACCGCAAGAATGACTGAAGCCGGAGCGCACGTCCAAACAAAACCACACTCAAAGAGGGGGCAATAAATTCCAGCGGGTTACCCTTACCATACACCCTTCAGACCTGTCACATCAACTCAGTCTGGTCACCCACAGAGGGATAAGTGTGTGACAATGACAACACAAATCAATGCAGTATTCTCAACTCTGTGCTATATGCTTGTTGCAACACTCTTACGTAGATGTCAACTTGCTGCTACTGAGCCAGCTGGCTTGCCAATGCTGCTGGGCGGGAAACAGCGTGCATGTGATATGGCAGCGCATGAGCTGCTGCTGTGTGTCACATGGAGGTAGGTGCACAACAACAGCAATGACACAGATGCAAACAATGGCGTGGGATGGGCATGTGGACCACAGGCTCCACAAGTGGATACGACATGAAATGTCCATGCAATTTCCTTGAATGTGGGTATGTCATCCACGCACAAGCTTGTGGCTTAAGCCTCTGGCCATTTGCTGCAAGAGCCGAACATCCGGTGAATAAGTCAAGGTCTTCTCCTCAAGCAGCAGACACCTGATTGCAACACAAATTAGTCAACAACTTCAACTGCTCGGGGCTCAGTCATTCTTGTCGTTGTCTCTTTGCCATTACATGGTTGTGGCCATCACCTGATAGGTCACCCACTGCCACAGTTGACCGAGAGCCCTGAGTAGCAGCACCGTCACCTGCCTGGCTGGCACCCTGATCATGATCCTCAGCTGCGCAGGTCAAAGGCAATGTGGTGCCTGTCAAGTTGTCAGGCGCAGAGGCCTCTGCCCTCAAATCAGCAGCACTTGATTGATGACCACCATCATCATCTCCTGTGAGGTCAATGCTCTCACATGTGCCCTTGCTGTAGGCTACATCAGCCGCTGGTGTAACAGCAACACCTGGTTTTGCTGCAGCGCCAGCAGCTGGTGACCCTGCCAGCTGCGGTGCTCTGTGTACTTCGCCTGCTTGTGTTTCGAATTCATCCAGTAAACACTGCCGCCTGCTGCTGCCAACACCACCAGTGCCATCGGCGCCGACCCCAGCAGCACCGCTATTGGCCCTGTTTTCACCTCCACCTGTGTTCTGCTGCTGGAGCTTGTGATGGCTGGCCCCAGGGCTCCTGCCTGCTCCAGACCCCACACCAGGAGCATCATCACCACCTAGTCCCACATCACCCTGACTGCCCTGCACCTGCTGACTCCAGGTCTGCAGCTGCCCCAGACCCTGACTGCTGCAGGCCTCCTGCCCATCAACAGCGGCACCAACAATGCGCAACTTGCGCACTATTGTGCCCCACATGAGGTCATCAGCACACTCTGCTGCCATGCAGTAGTAGATAGTACAGTGCTGTGCCTGCCCCATCCTGTGAATTCTGTCTTCAGCCTGGTTGAGGTCTGAGGGGTTCCAGTGCAGCTCAGCAAACACCACCCGGTCTGCTGCAGTCAGTGTGAGCCCCGCCCCTGCCGCCTTGATGGACAACAGCCCCACACGCACCGAGGGGTCACACTGAAATCTGGTCACCAGCTGGTGGCGTGCCTCAGAAGCTGTGGACCCGTCAATTCGGATACAGCCCAGTGCCTGCTTGCCACCCAGCTCTGACTGAAGCATATCCAACACCTCTTGGTGGTAGGCAAACACCAGGACCTTGCCTACATCCTTTCCTGTGCGCCCTGCTGCTGAGGTACCTGCTGCAGGGCGCTTCTGGCCTAGACGCTGCTCCTCATCATTGTCACTGCTGTTGTCCTCCGGTTTGATTCCTGGCAGCCCCTGTATGAATTCCAACACTCCGAGGACCTTTGCCCGGCCACTGGCTATGCGGTACTCGTTTATCAATCTCTTGGCTTCTGGGGTGTCTGTTTCATTCCGATCGGCCATTAGCTGCATCGCCGAGCGCATGGACAACAGCTGCGGCTGCATATTGGGGTCAAGGGGAACACACACCTGAAGCAGCAGCAGCAGCAGCAGCAGCTTCATTGTGCAGCAGCAGAAACCACTCACACCTCTTGATGAAGGCATGCCAGGTGAGCCTCACTGAACGCAAGGCCATCAGAATGCTCACTTGACAAACAAACCCTCATGATTGCAGCAGCCCTGTCCTGATCACTCTGCAAGGCCTGTGAGTTTATGATGAGTCAACTCAGCCCCACATCATCCATTTCTGCATTACACAATCAGCTTATGGGCCCTGGCGGCAACAGGAGCTGCTTGGTCAACGGCAGCATTGGAGCTACTGTGCGCAGTGACCAGGCTCCCTGCCGGCTGGCCTCACCTTCATGCGTGTTTTTGCAGGCAGTGCCAGTCCCACTTGCTCCTTGGTCCTGCGCACCATCACGTTTGCCAGCAGCAGCCGGTGCAGCTCATCAATGCGAGACCTGTTGCAGCCGTGATACTGCTGGCCAGGAAAGTTGCCCCATCGACTACCACTGCTGCCCGCAGAAGGTTGGCCTTCAGGTACGCAGTATTTGGTTCCAAATTCGTCATAGCTGCCCAGCAATCCAGGCTGCAACATGTCAATCTGATTGATGGACAGCAAAGTGCACGCCGTTGGCTCGCAACGTGGAACCAAGAATGTAGTACTGGAAAAGCAACAGCATGCCTCAAAGCCAGGATTCAGCATACAGCAGTCCTGAACGGCAGCTGCAGGCCCCTCTGCCTGCCCCACACTGAATGTGCTGACCACCAGCTTACCCAGCCGCACGACGGGCCCATCAGCTCAGTCATCTGTGCACCCCTCACCTGGCTCCATATCTCAATGGGTCTGCTGAGCAGCGGTGTGCCCGTTATCAGCACAGCCACAGCTGCCCCGCGCACCAAGGTGCTGACTGCCTGCGTGCGCTGTGCATCCTTGTTCTTGAGCTGGTGGCTCTCATCACATATCACAACTCCAAAGCGAGCAGCAGTCTGTGCGGGCAGCTTTTTCACAAGGTCATAGGTGAGCACCAACACCTGATGCGGGGCTGATGGAAGTCCTAAAGTCAGAATGTGGGACATTGCAGCGTTAGCAGACACATGCAGCTGCTAAAAACTTCTTCTTGCTGTGAATTACAAACTGTTGTTGCAGTAGTAGCGCCCCAGCAGCTGTGTCTTGGAATTGAAGCGGACCAGCCGGGCGGCGGCAGCGACTTGAAACAGTGCCTGTTGACCTACTCCCTCTCAGGGCACAGGGCCCTCCTGGGACGCTGCAGAGTCAGTCACACACGTGAGCAGGGCTGCTGGGCAGGTTGCACCCTCTACTGGTTGCTGTCATGCCCATATGAACAGGCCAGGCTGTGGTGTGAGCGCACTGCGCCTGCTGCCCTCACCTGCCTCCAGCAAACTCCTGAGCTCCTCCCCTGACCTCAACACATGCAGGTGATCACGAGGCGGCTGCAATTCTGGGGTGATCCACGCCTGCAGCTCAGCACGCCACACACCCCGCAGGGACGCGGGCAGCACCACCAGCAGAGGCCAGTGCTGTGGGTAGCAGCAGGCAAGGACGATGGCCTGAAGGAGGGCAAGGTGGGGGAGGGGTCGTGGCAGGGTGAAGGGACACATGAAGGCTTTGACATGACTTAGAGAATGTGCCAGGCAAGTGGAGCGCAACGAAAGGCGAGGTGTGACCACTGAAGCAGGATGAGCTATAGCTAATCGTGCTCATAGCCAAGCAGTCTTTGGGGACCAGAGCAGCTTCACCAGCAAGGATTTCTATATTGCTACTTCTGCGTCTGCTGGATCAACACGCCAATGACATTTACGCGCTGTGCATGGCAATACATTGGGTTGTCGTAAGTACCCAGCCCTGCATAAGGCTCCCCTTTGCTCAGGCTTGTGATCCAGAGAAGACTGCTCAGCTGCCTAAACAGCCAGGGACTGTTATTGCCCAACCCCTGCTGCCTCACTCCTCCCTTGCTGGCACTGACCTGTGCTGTCTTCCCCAATCCCATTTCGTCAGCCAGCAGCAGACGCCCTCGCCTCCTGAGCCCTGCCAACACCCCTGCCTGCTGGTGCTGCATCAGTGCGTCCCAGGTGGCAGCAGGAATGACAGAAGTCACCTGCCGCTCTGCCTCCTCACACGTCAGCAGTGGCACCAGCCGTGCATCACTTGACTCCAGTGCACACATATCCAGCACGCCACCTGGGACCCAGGTGCAGGGCAGGGGCAGCGGCATCAGCATCAGCAGGGGAAGCTTGTGCGAGTGCACAGTGGCAACATACGCAGCAGCTCTTGCAAGGTGCGCCACAAGATATACCAGGACCTCCTGCGCAGCAAGCATGCTCCAGCTTCTGCAGAGGTTTGCATTCACCGGTGATGAGGCTGGTCTACCCCTGCGCACCTCCCGCTGTGGCCTGGTGCACTGCCGTCACAGTGAAGCCCTGTGCCTCAAGGTGTGCCTTGACTTCATCCCAGGCTCTCGTCAGCACCAGCCACACTTTGCGCTCCTTGTGCCAGTGGCGGTCAGTGCTGCTGAAAGGAAGGTCCTTGATCACAGACACAAAGCAAGGGTGGTAGCCTGACAGCTTCAAGGCAAGGTGGTGGGGCATATTCAGCTCAACAGGAGCAGGGTACACCTTGACCACTATACCCTGGCCTGGTGATGCTGCTGCTGCTGCTGCCGCTGGAGATGATGCTGCAGCACCACTGCTAGGGGCCCTCACTGGGCTAGCATACGGCTGCTGCTGCTGACTGTGGCCTGCCGGCCCATCAGCTGATGGGTAATGCCGGGGCTGCTGATTCCACTGTTGCTGTCGTACCCATTGCTGTTGTTGTACTGGTGACTGCCGATGCTGATGCCGCTGCCATTCTGGTCCCTCTTGGGCTGATAGCTGTCGTCCCTGTGGTGACAGTGGCTGCCAGCCCTGCTGATTGGGCTGCTGCAACCACTGGGATTGGGGCTGTTGTTGTTGTGAGCCCTGCCAGCCATACTCTGCACCTTGGAAGTTTTGTGTGCCCCCTTGAGCACCACTGCCCTGGGAGCCATGCCCCTGATAAGGGGTCTGCTGCTGTACCACCTGCTGCCCAAGTTGGCTTTGACTGTGATGCAGTGCCGCACACTGCTGTTGCTGATCTGCTGCGGCCCCTGACAGCCATGTATGCTGCTGTGGTGATGATTGACATGGCCGATGTTGTTGCCAAGGCTGCTGCTGCACCTGGGGCTGCTGTTGCCATGCAGCAACTGCAAATTGTGGGCTCTGCGGTTCCATGTCGGTGGCCTTTTGTTGAGATCCACCATACTGTGCACCTCCAGTGAATTCAACAGATCCTACAGGCGGCTCGCTGTAAAGTGGGAGGCGACCAGGGGTTGATGATTGATGCTGTTGGGCCTGCTGGTGAGTTGGCGTCCACATGGCCAGCTGGTGCTGCGGAGTTTGACTTGCAGACGGCATCATAGGGTAGCCTTGTACCGTGTCTGCAAACTTGAAGAAATTGCACTCATCGCACTTGAGAAACCACCTGTGAACAGCACGAGCAGGTCATCATAGCACAATACGCGGCAGAAGCCAGCAGGGCCAGTTGCAGGAGTCTTATCACCAAGACCTGTCCATATAAGATGGGATGAGTTGGCCAACCCAGTGCTGTCGTAATCAGGGCCTGGTAGTAATATTTCTAGTTATTCAAGCGTGATATGGGTGCCTACCTGTCTGGGTTCTTCGCTGTCTGGGACTTGAAGAGAGCTGCAGGACGCCCACACCGGCAGTCTAGAGTGCCGATCGGTTTGGTATTACCAGCCATTGGTCAAGCCATATTACCCTTGCAACCTTTGTACACTGCTCTACACATCACACCTGTTGACACGGAGCACGAAGCCACATGCCGGGTACTCCGGTCACTTGAGATAGAAATTGTTGAATCATGAAACACTGTTCAAACGTTCCGGAGATGATACGCTGGCCACATCCAGAGCCGCGTGTCACACGCGGCGTGTGTACCGGTATGCGAGGTATCCGTCCTAACACTATATCTTATTACCCTGTTTTATATACCCTGTTTCATATCAGCACCGCTGTCTCTTCTTCAGCCTTGCTGAGATGGCAGTAAACCTGGCAGCTGTGCGGGTGTGGTACTGATGCATGATTGCCCTTCAGAAGTAATGCTGAGGTAGACGGTGCAGAATACAGCTCTACTCTCCTTGCATCGTCACCACCAAGCGCCTCCCGCTGGCACTATCTCTATGTTCGCACAACCATACACCCTGCGATCATTGGACAACAGCTTGTATCCGAGGCTCGGAATCCGAGCATGTCTAGGGGCTATGCGCGCTAGCAGATACTCTTCAACTTCCAACCGTTGCAAAGGGGTTTCAGAGGCCGCAGCTGGTGGCTGAGGCTAGAGCATCTACATGCAATGCTGTGATCAAATCCCACCTGCCAAGTTCCTAGGTTGAGCCTTCCGTTGGTGATGGGCACTGTGACACTGTTGCCAAACATACTGGCCTTGCAGTGAGCTACAACTTGCAGAAGCAGCACAAACATACGAGTTGTCAAAGATCCACAGCACACTGTGCAACACACTTCTGTCCCTTGCTATGCAACAGCTATGATGGATAACTCTAGGGACAGGCTTGAGCCATATGCAAGCAAGAGTTGGGGGAACTAGCACTGCTGCCTGGGTGCTTGCTGTACATTGTGCTGGCTATTGAGCGTCAGGCGAGGCTGCGGGCATGAGGCATACGATATGGTGCTGCACCATTGGGGCAGTATGACACTCAAGTAAGGAGCAATTCAGACTTAAAAAAAGTGAGACTGATGTGGTCACGCCCTGCTCCCCTGCTGCCGCCCCACCTGGCATGTCATCTGGTCCCTCGTCCGTGTGAATCCAGGGAGCACCACGGCCCTGGGCCGGTATCAAGCAGTGCCACACAAACACGGCATGAACACAGCTGATGGACTGAGCAGTGTTTGAAAGGCTGAGTTCTGACACCTCTGGTGATATAATTGCTGCTCATGCTAGGCACAATAGCAGAGAATACCACAAGGTAACTTGCATCAAGTTGAGGCAGGGCCCTGGGGTCGCCAACTTGGAACAGTGGATTTAATCTGTTAGCTGCCTGCTGCAGAAATGTGGAGTTGCTGTCAACGCCTTGCTGTTGTTCAAAAAGCAGGTCAATGTGAGTTACCTCTGGTACTACTTTATTGAGGAATGTCTCCATGTCAACCCGCACATCAGGGTCAGCATTCTGCAGCAACGGTTCAGAGGCACACCCAACAGCAACTGCAGGGTCAGTGGGATGTGTGCAAAAGGGATCGAGCCCAGACAACATTCGATGTGCTGATAGATGAGCTTACCATGCAGTGCAATACACTATCCTCACACACTTTTATCATACACTTTTAGCACAAACTGACAAGGCAGCATGCAATGGGCCTTGACAGGGCCACTGGCCTGCGGACACGTGCACAACGCAGCAGCATACTATGCTGCGCAGCACTGGATATCATCGTGACAATCATGGTAGAGCTACCACAGCCCATGACGCACAACGCAGTTGCAGGCCACTAGTCCAGGCATCATATCGAGCACTGTGGAATTATAAGGGGAGGCTGGGTACATGCATCCAATCAGCGCTGCTCTACCGCTGCAGCGCAAGTCACTTAGTGACTGGCTGGAACTGCAGTCCACTAGACTGTCGTCAGAGCTCTTTCTTGCGGCCTATGGCATTGCGTCTCACCTCATTGATTGTAAGAGAGGCGGACGTGTGTTGTACTGCAGGTTACCCAGTGAGAGGTGTGAACACAATGCACTGCTATTGCTGCTACAGCACAAAAGCCAAGGCCATGACTCCCAAAATACATGCCACCTGGTGACCTTCAAGGGCATGCACGATTGAGAGTAACAGCGGTGGCTGTGCATGAGCGCAAGACGGCGTGTGCTGCACATTCAGCCATGCATGTGCTGAAGGTGTTCAGTAGGGCCACTCACTGAATATGTGGCATAGGCCAACCCGAAACACCGACAGGTCTCCGGCGATCTCTTTCTCTATCTGCAATAAATACATGGGCATGATTTTCAAGGTAAAGTTCCTGCAATCATAGTCGTGATGGTGGCGCTCAGCGGAAGGCATCTCTGAGACAGTACTGCTGCTGTACCTTGTTGGTTATCAGATGGCAGCCTCGCTTCAAAGACGGCAAGTTGAATTCTTTTTGCACCCAACCCATCTGTCTATGTAGTCTTTACTAGGTGCTGTGAAGAAGGAAAGCTAGGCAACCCTGCAGGATATGGGCTTGGCAAAGTACTCTTCTGATCACCGTATCCTCCCTGCACAAAAAAGAGGAATTGTCTTTGAATGCTGAAGAAGTCCAACTTACGGCTGTAAAATGGTTCGCAGGTGATCGCTCCACGCCATCTCCAAGACCCAAGGTATTGCCTGTCAAACAGTCGAAAGGCCTCGCTCAGCTTGCATGGCCCTTCATGGCTGTGACCGCTGTTCTTGGATCACATTTTAAAAGCATTTTTGCGTTGCACCTGGACGTCATCCCCAGCATCAAAGCATGAAGCCCAGTACAGTCCTGGTGCTGGTCATGCTGACATACGTTGGCCCTGTGGCGCATGCGTCCATGCTACAATCCAGGAGCTTGGTAGATTTTTTAAGGACTTATAGGTGGTCAGCAGGTATGCAGCAGGCCACAGCGCCTGTGGTGACTGGACGCCCATCCGGGCAGCTTGCTGCAGCCACAGTGTATGCCCATTTCGGCACCTTCTATACCCCTGCGGCGCTGAAGAGAAGTCTCATGAGGCGCAATCTGGTGGCAGTGCAGAGTATGTCAGGATGGACGTGCGAGCTGCTCTGGATGATACCAAGATTGCTGCCACGACAGTGCTGATAGTAGCAGGCAACGGAACAAGACCTGTCAGGTGAGCCCCCTGAGAAAGAGGGTACGAGCAGTGATAGCAGCAGCAGCTGTTTCTGGTTGAGTAGCCTGCCGCAGGTGCAGGGCTACATCATGCTAAGTCAGTGGCATCGAACATATTTCTACTTGCCTTGAAGCACGGTAACCATCCTGAGCAGCTGCACAGCATGCACAGCTATGTATGTGTGTCAAAGGCAAAACTGATGTTCCATGACTCTCTAGTGGGGCAGAAGCAAAGTATCCACATGAATGCGACTGCTACTCCTGTTTGATATGCTGCTCACAGGCGCAGCGCTCAGCAACCCATCATATCCTTTTCTCCATCAGCTTCGGCAGTGATGCCCGCATCAATGCAGCAAGTACTGCTGGCTACACTGCATCAGGTGGAGTCACTGAGGGGTGTGCGATTGTACCCACTGATGGTTGACATCCTGCCTGCCCTGCCACTCTCCCTAACACAGCCAGGTGAAGCACCCGATTGCAGAGCTGTAGCAGCAGCCCTGGCCATGAAGTTGTTTTATTCTACTACATTCACTGTCCTTGGAGGTGTGCAGGCACAAGTGTATCGTCATTCTAAACATGTGGGGTTGATAGTGTCTAGCTGCAGGCACAGTTCAGTCTTATGAGCTCGCCAAGCAGTGTCATGTGTCAGCAGGATGCTGGCCTGCACACGTCCCATGGGCCAGCTGCTGCCCACCCTCTCAGGTGCTGGCCCCTGGGTGGTGTATGATGTCTCAACCGGCCGGCTGCTGTTGAGTCGGCAGGTGATGGAGCTCCTGAGCAGAAGGCCGGCACAAGCAGCAGCAGTGCTGATGAATGCCTGCACAGCAACCCTGGTGCACCTCATGCAGCTGGTGAAGCAGGTCAGTCGACCAGCAGGGCAGCTGCATGTATCAGCACAAGTGGTATCTGTGTCTCTACACTGCCACACAGGCCCTGGACTTACTTGGATGTGCTGCTGGTGATGAGGACTTCTGGGACATGCTGTATAAGGGGATGCATCGCTGTCGCTACCAGTTCCTCAAGCTGCCTTGTGCGAACATGCGATGCATTTTGTGTGCTGTGCATATGCACGACTTGTTAGTGTTGTCATCACTTGCAGGGACCAGGCATTTCCAACCTAACACACCTCAATAGCCTTCTGTCATCTAGTATGGCAGCAGGGGTCGCAGCAGCCATTACAGCAGCAACGAACAGACCTCCCAAGTGGTTCTGTTTTGTGTGCCCCGTGGTGCTGGGTCTGCTGGCGCCGCTGGTGATCAATGCGGGGATGGGTGAGGCCGCTGACCTGGCGTGCACAGACATGCAACTGCCTGATGGCGAGTGCGTTGACCTTTGGTAAGTCAGTGGGGCACACACAGCGTTCAGGGGGTACAAGTATGAGGAGACAAACAAAGGCACACTGGTGTATCGAGGCCCCATTGGAATCTGTGGTCTGCATGCAGAGAAAAAAATTATAAAAAAAAAAACTTATAAATTTATAAGTTGTGAGGGTAAATAGCAGCCTTCACAAGCAGCATGGCTTGCATGCACAATGCTGTGTACATGCAGGCCTCTCAATGTGGGACACATGAGTGATTTCAGCTCTTGTAGGTGTCTGCAATGGTGTTGTATTGCTGCTGCTTCAGCTGGTGCTGCTGCAACTGCTGGCAATAATGTATATAGGATTACCGCGCTGGCTTTGGGGATGATCCTGTCATTGCTGTCAGCCATACCCATCTTCAAGGTCTGCCGGCTGTATGAGTGTGCACACGAAGGAGTTGCCAGTACAGAGTTCACAACCATAAGCTGAAGTGTGTCAGGAGGCAGCGCAAAGTGTCACTGGGAACTATACTGCGGCTTCAAGCTGGATCCAGCTCTCCGGAGTCACTGAACAGCAGCGGCACCATGCTGCTGATGCCGGTGCCAGCTGCAGGAGCTTTGTGCTCTACGAAGTGTTCTCAGTCCAGCACGCTGCTACTGCAGTTGCGACATGCACCATGATGATAATCTGCGCTGCAGCTGCTGCATCCTGTCAAGGTTCCTACAATTGTGGGGTATTATGGGTACAGCAGCGCACCTTTGGGGTTTTGCACCCTGAGCATCATGCCCTGTTGGATGATTGAATTGACTCATGGGCTCAAGCTGTCCTATTAATATGATTTGTTGTTTGACAGCGTGACGTTCTGATTAACAGTTCTTGCTGTGTCCCCCACAATGAAAGACCAGCCTGCCTGCAGAGGGCAGCAGTACTGCACTAATGGGGATTATGATGTGAATTGCCTCTGATTGGAAGAAAGTCCCTTTCCGGCCGCAACGCCCTTGGGAGAAGTACATGGTGGCTGCTTTTGACTGACCATGTGGTCGATGCACTGGATGGCGGCCCCCTCGCATGTCGGTTCATTTGCCAGCTCATCTAATGCATGGCTCTATCTCTTTTACTGGATCGTTGTCGATGGCAGTTCCCTGGTAATGAAATACTAGTCCACCTGGTAGGTGAACTCCGGAGTGAGTATGGATCCAAAATATTAGATGCAGTGCATAGCCAATGCAGGGGCTGAGAGCCATACATCCGTAACACTGCTGCTGCTTGTGGCACAAGAAAGCACTCCGCAACGAGCACCACAAGACATTTAGAAGCAGCAATGGTACCCCGGCCCTTGGAATTGTTGTCTAACGCCTATGTGCCTGCTGTCTATGCCCCATAAGGCTTGCTCAGTACATCACAATAGCACCAACCTGAGCCAGTGCTGACTATTTCACCAAAAGCTGCAGCCGACAGCCATTTCCCCTGACACACCTATGTGAAATACATGAAAAAGGGAACTAGTGCGGTAGCAAGTTGAGGGAGTCGTGTTTTTTTGCGCGCGTCGTTGCTGCTTCGTTTTCTGTTGCTCGTGGTTTGTTGATGCCATGTTGGCCTGTGGGCATTGTATCGCATGTCATGTTGAAAGTGCAACATGTAGACTTCTGCAACCGTCCAATGCCCTGCTCGAATAGGCTTGCTGGTGCCAGCAGCTCGAGGTGTTCATTAACATCACAAAGCAGCAGCACTCCCTTCGATTGCCATGATGGTTTGCGCTGCACTGCGCGGGCGTGTAGGGCACATCAGGGATACTGTGCAACGACGCTTGCGAAGGTGGTGTCAGTGACGTGCAGCGGGCAGATATCGCTCTACTGCTGGGCGTGTATGACAAGTGTTATAGTGAAAGTGGTGCCGCGTACATTTGCTGATTTGCTTTCATATTATAGAGTAACAGACTGTTGCACTTGATTGTCGTTGTAAGTTGTACCTGCCGGGCGAATTTGGGGCAAGCCGACCAAGTGTTATTTTGTTTACGGCCTGTCAGAACTTGACCGATGCACAGTCTCAGTCGTGGAATGCATATTTTTTGTAATTACATGTTCAATGCGAAGGCACAACGGCTGTGAATGTGGCCCTGGAAACAGCGGAAAATCCCGGCCCGGCAGTTCTTTTGCCGGCCCGGTTGTTCTGAAGTGGTACTGGTAGCGGAAACAGCTCCCTGGGGTGTCAGAACACCACCGATGCACACTGTCAGTTGTCGAATGCATAGCTTGTCTACTTATCTATCCATTGCGATGGCAAAACGGCTGTGAAACTGGCCTGTGAGAGCGGTTCATGAGTAAGCGTAAAAATTCCGGCATTGGTGTTGCGAAGTGCCTCTCTATAGGGGGTACCCCCTTCGAATCCATGACCTGTGCCTTTTTGCCCTTGTATAACTCGCCAAAGTCCTCAACTTGCAAAGAAATAAGACTCAGCCTGATATGCAATGGCAGATGCTCTAGAGCAGATCTGACATGCGTTGGGCCGCCACCTAGGTGTGTCGTTTGTGCCTGCCTCGGCTGCCCAGCTGATCCTGTGCCTGTCAGCCCTCGTACCACATAGTATAACTTGTAAAGAAGAAGAACAACACCAGCATAAGCACCACAGAGGTTGATGGGGTGGCAACCCCAGGGTGGCAACCGGGTCATCTGTTTTGTTTTGTGTCTGTTACAAGGGGGTGGTCTCCTGATGACCAGTCAGCTCTGCTGCTCAGGTCTCAGTACTGTTAGGCCAGTACTGCCCCGGCCAAAGGTCAACCAGGTTGACCAATGACACTCACTGTCTCACACCCAGCTAGGACAACACTGTCCAACAATCCACCATCCAGCCATGCAGACTGCAATGACCAGTGGGTATTTGGCCTACCCAATCCCCACACCCCAGCAACCTTCCTCCAATTGCAGGCATCTAGTATGTGCACAGACAGATGCAACATCTATTCCAAGCAAGCTTCAGCATGGAAGGCACATGTCATCACAAGCAGCACATTGGGAAGAAGTAGCACCAACGCCTCCGTGTGAAATGACAATTCTGTAGAAACACACTGCAGACATGATACTGTGTGTAGTAGTATTCTGGTAGGGGACAGATGATTTTATGCAATATGATGCAATGCTCAATTGGTAGAGCTCCGGCTTTGGATGCTGGAGGTGCGGGTTCGAATCCGGCCCGGGGAGCCCGACTCGCTCGGTGAGCGCCCGTGGAACGGGCTAGTCTGTGAGTATGGACCGCATCCCATGAGTCATCCGCTGGCTTGTGCTGGGATTAAGGGGGTTCATCCCACCGACTTTGTACCTTTTGTACCTTATGCAATGGACATCACTGCAAAATCTACTTGGCCTTCAAGCCTGGCCGGCATGTGGTGTTCACTGGCACAAATGAAAATACACAGTCATCTGCGTGAGTATCATGGACGGGCACTAGGTGATCCCGATCGGACGGTTGTGGTTGCAGGAGGATGTGAATCTACACGTTTGCATTGGTACTTACATGGTACTTTGCTATCCGTCGCATCCCAGATGCTGTGTGCACAATGCCCAATGAGCCTGGGATTGGCTCGCTCACGGGCGGGTTACATGTGTCACTGACAACTTCATGCATGCAAAAGGGAATGAGCACATGCCACTTTGGATGAGCTGGCAGATGAGCTGACATGCGTGGGGGGCTCCACCCAGGGGTGATGATGCTCCATGTTTGTAAAAGGAATTGAGCCGTGCAGCAAGTTGAGATGCTATGACAGATGCGCTGACATGCGTTGGGGGCGCCACCCTGGTGTGATGCGTGTGCCTGCCTCGGCTGCCCCGGCTGTCCATCCAGCTGCCACCGACGTCCTACACCAAGCTTGTACTGCACAGCATGCTGCCCAACCCTCAGAGTCCTCCTACACCACAATATTACCTGTGACAGGGTAGAATACTTCCGGTAACTCTTGAGCCTTCAACTTCCGACGTCCTTGTTTCCAGTAGAACAGTATTGCAAGTGCCGCAAAAAACAGACATAGTGTGAAATGCGAAAGGGTTGCCAACCCTTTGAGGGTTTGAAACCCCCAAGGACCCAGGCCGCCATGATTGCTTGAAGCCAGCGTAGCTGCCAGCGTGCTACAGGTGCTGTGCCGGACCAGACAGTCTGGTAAGCTAGACTCCTGCATGCCTGCAGGTCAACTGTCATCTATCGCTGACCATTGCGCTTTGTCACAAGTGGTGCCGGGTACTATTAGACAAGTTCCCATGGTATCCAGCTGAACATGGCAAACCTGCCGCACGCAGTTGCTTCTGAATGGCTGTGTATCAAGCTCGGTTTTCAAGCTGTGACACGCACGTAGACCCTACTTCACCATGTTGATGTGAACAGTCTCAGCCGCTGGCACAGAGTATTACACACCTGATCTCCCTGTCTGTGCCCGGCAGGTACGGAACCTCACCTTCAGCTGCAGAAACACAACAGACAAGGCATTACCACAGTGATATATCACAGTGTGTGCATGGGAGGCAGATATGCTCTGCACATCAAGAGGTTGAACCTTGTGCACTCTGGTGTGGCAGGCAGGCATCACATGCATGTTCATATGAAGCCAGCATATGTTCGTAAGAACACAAACGTCCACATCTGCATGGTCAAGCTGTGTGTCATGTTGATGGCTGGCCTTGCTCTCAGTATTAACTGAAATGCAAAGACTTTCCACATGGTTGGCCTGTGCTGCCAGCAATTGGCTACCATTAACACGGACCGCCCCATCATGGGCTGGTTACTGGAAGCTCCTGTGAATTTGCCAGCGTTGCAGCAGGCGAGGGTAGTACCTGAGTTCATCCCAACAGCAATATATCATCAGAGCTGTGACGCATTGGGGAAACTCCCGCCGCTTGCCCTGATGCAACAAAGACCTTGTCAGCTATGTCATCCATGACGGCCCCTCCCGCCTGTTCAGGAGGCCTTGATGAGCTGATTGGGGCCACTGCCACCACTGCTACCAGCTGCTGCTCTTGCTGAAGCTGCTCCATGCAGGCAGCAGCAGCATCAGGAGCACATATGCCACTGTCAAGTACATGCACACTGTCACTGCTATATGCCTTGACCTGCCCTGCTGACCAGCGGCAGTGTGCCCCAGCAGCAAATCATCGCTGAAGAGCAGAAGGTACCTCACAACAACGCCCTGAGGCCGCGGGGCAAGAATGTACTTCTCAGGCAGCCTGACAACAGCAGTTGGGAGACATGAATGGGCGCAGTCAAGCACTTGCAGCACTACTGGTTGGGAGTGCTCTCCAGCTACCCTGTATTCAATTGGCAGCTGCGCAGGCCTGGTATGGCATCTAAGGCGGGTTGATGAAAGCTGCAAAGCTTATGCTCCTGGTGCTGGCAGTAGCTGTTCTCCATGACTGCACACATACCCTGAGCCCAGCCCCAGCCTGTTTGTGGTGCACACGCTGGGATGTCTACAACATCTGGTGTGACTGAACAAGGAAGCAATGCGTTGCTACACGCTCAGTGACCATGACATGCCAGTCTGCCCACCTGACAGCTGCTGACACAGCCACATTGCCCCCCTGCACTGCCATGTCTGTGTCCACCTCACAGAGCAACACACAGCGGAGGTGCCTGCCTATGCCGCTGCCACACCACCCTTCTCTAGCCCGAGAGAAGGAGTACGCCACGTTGAAGTCCTGTGCAAGATATATACCGCTGCCAAACACTGCACCTATGCCCTGCAGCCGAGTACCGCTGGCAGCCATCAAGCCAGTGTGCAGAATGGAGTGTATGTTGCTGAAGTCTGTGCCATGATAAGCTACTAATTTGGGCCCAGTAATGACTGTGCTGTGCGGGGAGCTGCTGGATCTGTTGTCAACACGCAGGATACAGCGGCAGCTGTCCAGTTGTGACAGATCACTCAACCAGCAGTGAGCAGCCCTGATTTCTGCAGTCAACTGCGCTAAGCTTATGGGCATTAAATTGAAGTCTCGCTTGATTTGCAAGTGGAGAAAAAGCCACTGCAGCAGCTGGAGTTGGAGGTCTGTGGTGCTCTGAAGGTCAGCTTCCGTCGTGGGCACTCTGGGTAGCTGCTCCAGCTCTGCTATGAGAAGCTGGTGCTGCCGGGTGCACAGAAGATGGCTGGGAGATGGCCAGCAAACTGCAGCAAACAATGTGTTGAGGCACAAAGGTGGCCAGATGATGCAACTGTCTGTGCATGCTCACAGCTGTGTTCGTTGGGGAGTTTCAACTTACCTGACGCACGACGGGATGACTTCAGTGCCGAAACAAAGGCAGATAGCAACAGATCGCATCTGACCTTTGCATCAGACCAAGACATCTCTTGTTGTAAGGCTAACATCGCTCCCAAGCGCTCAGATGCGTCCATGCTCATAAGTGTCCCACTTGTTAGCGGCTTGGCAACTACAACTGCTGACTTGGGTTAACCAAGAGGCTGTGCATCATCGGCATCTTGACCTGTTGGATTCCCAAAGAGCAGCCACTGACTGTTTGGGGGTCGACACCTGCTGCCAACTGCTGCCTGCTGCCGTATCAAGGGTTTGGGTTTGGCTTGGGTTGGGGTTCAACTAGTTGGGTGATTTTAGGTGGGTAATTTATTACTGCTCTACTCAGATACTTTGAGAGTCTATCTGGCAGGATATCTAGGAACCAGGACCATGAGAGCCAGCATCAATCCAAATACCAATACAATTGGGGGACTCCAACCCCTCCCGGCACTAGCCAGCGAGCCAGCGGATGGCTCATGGGACGCATACTTCAATTACGAGAACGTGCGGCCTGTGACCACACATTTACGGATCTCAGATCCAGTAGCAGTTTACCCTCCTGCGTAGCCCCCCCCCCCCCCTCGCCAGGATTCAGACTTTGACTGTCACTATGAAGTACCTGATAGCACTGGTGCTAGTCAGAAGACCAACCACATAGTACATTGGTAACTCCAACACAGCACCCTGCCATAATGTCTGAGGGAGCTTGCGAAGAAACTGCACGCACTCCTAGCAGATCAGACAGCAGAATTCATTGGTCCAAAGATCGGAGTGTCACTGGCCGGACGGTCCTGCCAGATGTCACCTTGAAGGTTGAATTTAATTCTGTGTGTTTCCTGGAGAACTGAAGTGCCACCAGCAAGTGCAGCATGCATTCAAAGAGTTGAATAGCAGCGAACAACGTTTGAAAAGACCAGCATAATTAGCATCTTCCACAGGAGCCTGCTTGGATGCTCTCATCTGGCTGAGACTCGGGCACCCTGTTGACAACCTGCATAAGCATGAGCCTCAGGTGTACGTGGCTCGCAAGCGGGCCCCGCCGGGTGAGGCACTCGTGTAACTCACAACTTGATATAAATTATCTGAGTAGGTATTGTTTTCCTGCTTCTGTCTGAAAACACCTAACAGCCCCCACGAAAAGCAAACGTTACTGACGCTGTATGTGGCACAAATTTCTGAATTGTAGGTGATGAGTGCTGTCACACATAGTGGTATACTGGCCCCCCTGCTTACTCCATCCTGAGCTAAGCTGTAGCCCTGCAGCCTGCTGCACATCAAGAATAAGCAACAAGCACTGCAGCAAGACATGGCAAGCCGGCACCCAAATCACCGCTCCATACTCGGCTATTGACTGCAACCGATCAATGAACAGGCCGTGTCAAACAGCTGCCTGTAGTTTGCCATCACCAGCACAACACGGCCAACATGCGATGAAAAAGGTAATGCTTTGATGGGACTGTATGCACCACAGCAGGGACAAGGGTAACTGAGAGGAGAGGCCTTGCTGACGACTGTCATCACCTGTCCCATAACTGCATATGTCTGTGACAGTCATGCGATGTCTACAGTAGCAACCATGACGGCAACAGCCATCGACCTTGAACAGGACTTGCACAGAATGCAGGCAACATACAGAAGACACTTACATGCTGCCTGCATTAATCTTAGCGTAGGCTGCACTGGTTGCAGCCCATTACAGTACACTGTTATACAAGCAGTGCAATTGCACCAGGTACCCACCACCACCGCCAACCAACATCAAAGTAGAGAGCATGCATCCTTCAGGATCAAGACTGGCAATTCTGACAATCAGCATGCTTGCTGTAGGACCTGCACAAGTGCTGGTGCTGCTACTGCAACAGATGGCAGTGACCTTATAGCTGCTGCGCCCTTCTTAAACCCTTGACTGCAAATGCCAGAGACATCCCCCGAATGCTACATGCTGTCCCAGCTCCTTTTCTGTTTAAGAGAAGCTGCCAGCTGGTAGGGTGCTGGTATCTCAGTGCTGTGGGGCAGCAGCACAACCAGTCCCCGCACATCAGACACCGTCCTGAAAAGTTTGTGGGAGTCGACTTCAGCTACTGCAACCTGCGTGCAGACAGCATGGAGGTCTCAATAAACACCGCAGGATACATGCTAGCATGAACAGTACAGGTTCACAGAATGCAGTAAGTACTGCAGTAATTGTGCAGGTATCAATGTAAAGAATGCGCTCCTGTGTGGTTGCACTGAAATTCATCTTTATGGAATCTGGTAGGCCCACACACAGGAGTGCAAGGCTGTGCCAACTGGTGCCAGACAATCAGGCTGTCGCTGCCTCACTTCACTGTGGCCATCCTCTTCCAGCATGCTTGCGTATCTGTCTGCGTCCATATCATGCTCAAACACTACCACCCCGTCACGCATCTCAGCAACCTCAAGTGCATCAGCTAGGTGCTGCTTCTTCAGCAGCTGCAAGAAATACAAAACAGCAGCATATCAACAAAAGCACATGCAGCTAAGATGAATGCGTCTATCCTGAACAATGGCCTGTGTGCTACTCCCACAAACAAGCTTGCCCCAACAAGAGCACGAAATGTAGGTAGTTGGCAGTGCTTTGACAGGACATGCAGACGATGCACCTCCAGCAGATAAAGGGTTTGTCACTTAACTTCACTGCTGACTCATGTTGGTTGACCAGTATGTTGCACCCGCTTGTGCAGACGTACAAACCTTGGCAAGAGCATCTGCTGCTCCTTCTTGCTTCACTTTTGTGCGCAGCGTGTACATATTCCTACTTTCCTTATCTGTGTCAGAGCCCTTGCCTTTGCAGGTCAACACGTACACTGGGCGCGGCAACACCCAAGGGCAACCATGTAGAATCTGTGGATTCAGACAAACAGCTTGCATAGGTTGCATGCACTGGTCATGAATAAAATATAGATAGCCACCTGCTGTTCGTTAAACGCATGTGAACGAACATTTACATGCGTTTAACATGTAAACGCATGTAAATGTTGAATCGTTAAACGCATGAGGAGGACTACCTTCTGCTGACTTTACTGTTTTTTACCATCAGAACATGCAGCCAATCCGGTGTAGGACGTCGGTGGCATTTGGGTTCAGCTGGATGGACAGCCCGGGCAGCCAAGGCAAGCATTAGCGTCACACCAGGGTGGCGCCCCCAATGCATGTCAGCGCATTTGCCATATTTCTCAACTTGCTGCATGGCTCAATTCCTTTGCAGCCAATGATAAGAGCACCATACACACCTGGTAACTGTGGTCCACATCCAACAAAGGTTGCGGCTCGTAAGAGGCAATGAACAATCCCTCCAGGTAAGTAACTGTCTCTTGCAGATTGAAAGCTGGCTTCTCATCTCCAGGAATCAATGCAGGCTCCTGAAGCAACAACCACCAACCTGTCAGTGCCTTTTGACTGCTGTCTACGCCGCCATGCGCTTTCAAACATAAGGGTTATTTGCTGCTGTCAACGTGAGAGATACGTTTTCGAAATGCTCACCTTGTGCCTGCTTGAGGAAGCTGCGGTGCTCCATAATCCTGTGATGTCCCAGGCTGCTATGCTGCAATCATCATCTTCCTCGTCAACCGTTGTTGAAATGGGATATCGTATGTACCTATAGCAAACACAGTGTACCAAACGCTAACGCGTGGTGAACAGGGTCATTTCATATGTCGTAAGTTGTCAACAGCAGCAGCACTCAGCAGTCTTGCACATACGGACTGACTACAACCTGAAAGGTAACATAACCACATACTTAATTGATACAATACTGAAATCTGACGTCCTCAACAATTACCTTGTCTCGCCTGAAGGATAACGCAACACTCGTTCGCGGGTAGCCTGGATCCTGCTGATTCGGCACCTAGCTAGCAAAGACGGACATGATGATGCACCATGTCGTCGAAAACTGTGTCCGTGGGTCTTGCCTAGCACCCAGGACGACAGTTGCACAGGTCCCGAGGTAAGCTGCATCAACTCGCAGCGCTGACAGGGTGATACCGCAAAAAAATGTTGATCCCCTTAATGACTTACTTGTATGAGCTTTCAAGGACGTTTCTCGCTATGCAGCCAGCTTGCAGCATGTTACACCCTAACCTCGATATAAGCAACAGCGATTTAAGAAATTAGGGGTATTTAGGAAACAAAAAGGCTGGCAAATATGCTGTCCCGGTGTATTTGACCTCGATTCAAGCAACTCCGAATAGGAAATTAGCAACTTTTGAACCCTGCTCCCGCAGTGAGTTTCTTATACAGAGGCAGCTTTAATAGCTCAACTGTGTGCATAGTAGCAGCATTACAGGGACTATTGTAGCTTGTTTGGGCCTTAGGCACTCAGCATGGTCTTTCTGGAGGCCTGTCTGGTGGCTGCTGCTACATCTTTTGCCCTTGTGGGCATGGGAAAGGCCAGCAAACGTAAGCTTGATGTTAATGACGATGAACAAGAGCGTGTTAGAGAGTCCTATACCACAGCTGTAAAGGTTGCACTGCTTGAAGAGCTTGCTTCAGGCAGGCACACCACAGATGCTGCTGCTTTGGCAGCTTTCAATAAAAAGAACAACCTCAACATCAAGGCTCCTCAAGTGTCTAAGTGGAAAAAGAATGCAGAGCAGCTTCGTAAGGCAAACAATGACCCAGCCACCAAGGGCAAGTTGCATGTCAAATGCAGCAAGTTCCCAAACCTGGATCAATGCATGAAATGGTGGTACCATCAGGTGGGTAAGGGGGACATGCTGCAGCTTAGGCCTAAAGTTGATGAGGGCCGTGGCGGTTGTCAATGGGACTGATGCTTCTGCTATCACACCAGAGGTAGTGGCAGAGTTTGTGGCAAACCCAGATGAGGATGAGGTTGACAAGCCCCTTGAGGACAATGACATTGTGCGGCTGGCAGTGCCTGAGCTGCAGCAGGCAGCACAAGAGGCAGCACAGCAGGCTCTATTGCAGAGTGGTGCAGCAGTTGAGGATGACCCCCTGCCTAACATCATCAGTGTGTCAGAGGCACAGTCCTATGCAACACAGCTGATGCGCTTTTTTGCAGTGCAGCAGTCCCATTTCACACAGCAACTGGTATGGCAGGCCAGTGATATGGCTGACCAGCTGGCAAGGGTTGTGATCACTAATCAAACCAAGCAGACATCAATCAGGGACTACTTTGGGCCAGCAGCAGCAGCAACAGGACAGCCACCTGAGAGTAGGGGGCCTGCAAGTGCTGGTGGTGGAGGATCAGGCAGCAGCTGAAGGCAACCACAGCAATGTAGAGCTGTTGTGCCAGAGTTATGACCCCTAGGCCTAGTGTAGTGTGCTCTCTGGGTCTTTATGGATGTAATATAACAAGATAAACGCTGCCCGTAACCGTAGCTGCCCTAGAAAGTACGTATTTAGGCATAATTCGATATAGGAAAGAAAGGGATTTAAGAAACTATTTTGCTGGGACGGACCTGTTGCTTATATCGAGGTTAGGGTGTATATGCTGTTAGACTGCCCAGAAAGCCAGGCATAATGTCTGAGCAGCAGCGTCCGGCAATCTATTATTGACAACTGGCGGATACCTCATCGGATGAAACGCCATTGGTGCTCGACGCCTGCCATGTTCGCGGTCCAGCGATCAGAAGCAGGCCCAGTCGCCGTATACAAGCCCTTGGCCTGGAGACACCGCAACAACGATCTGTTCCATACCAGCCAACAATCTCATGCTCCATTTCAACAGCGACCAAATCGGCTAACAGCCCGACCCACAGCGTTTAGCATCTGCTGGGATTGCTGTCCATATGGTGGCACGGCAGTATGCAGCCTGGGAAGTGGTCCCTCCACCACAGCATCAAAGAGTGTCTTTTTCCAGAGGCATATACAGAAGTGCACTTCAACCGAGGAAACGGTGGTGGAACGAACACAGAACACTAAAAAAATACTCAAATGGTGTTCAATCTGTTCTCGCTCCTTCCTTGGGCTTCTCAAAGCGTGTCGGGGTGTCGAGCATGTACAGACAACACATCCCTGCAGACAACAGCGTCAGGTGAAAACATTGTGTTTGACACTAGTCACAAACAGCGCAAGACTGATGCAAAGCTGTGTTTTTCTGTAAGCCTTAAAAGGTTGAAGGTTGTTGAGTAAACGACCGCTTTGTACCATGCTGACCAGCTGCAGCCAGTTCGCTAAGGAGGAGGAGCTGGACAGTGACGCCTGCAGCTGCATTGCCTGAAGCCGATCGCTAGCTGTTGGCAATACCATGGAAGCCTACCTGAGAAGGCAGCAAGGGCCAGGATGAAAGCTGCCAATATCCCTTCCAGCCATTTTACTTGCGTCTGCAGCACATGCAGAAAGTAAGGAAGGCTGCCATCAGTTGCTGCTGGTGGCAAGCAGTACCTCATGATTGTCTGTGGTAATGCTCTGTTTTCATTTGCTTCTCCAGGTCCTGACTGACCCGGTGATGCGGTTGCCAACAATAGGCATTAAAATACCACCTTGCCTGTGTATGCTGATGTTCCCTGCTGAATGCTTGGTGTTTCTACACTCCTACCTAGACCCTTTACAACTGTTATGGCAAGCAATGCATTGATTATGCCATGTCCATAGCCACAGCTGCCAAGCCAACTGCATACCGGCTTGATCACCTGGCAGAGTTGGCCACAAATGCCAACATCAGCATTTGCAGCCTGCATCAAGCGCCTCTGCTGTATGGAACCCGCGATATTAGGCCTTGATGCATATATTGTGATTTGCCGATCGCTCCTTGCAGCTATAGCAAGGTGCGCTTTCTGCAGCTGCCTCAACTCTTCTGCAACCCCATCTGGCGATCCGGCAATGGTGTTATCCACCTTGGTACAATATATCAGCAGAGCCGATCCAGCCCTGAGCTGCTGCACGGCTTCATCCAAGCTGTAATGACTGTTTTCGCCACAGCCCACAACCTGTACCTGCCACCAGCAGAACATATGCAACTTTGGTTAAGGATCATTCGATTGTGGCACTTCAGCAACCCATCTGACAAGCTGATATGATCTATCAAGCAACCTGTTTGCCAGAAAGCATACATACGTAGATACACCCTTTCGCTACAGACACTATGCACAAGGAACCAGCAGCCAAGCTGCTGTAACCTGCTGTGCCACGCCTGAAAGATCTTCATTGTGCAGAGGACACTTACAGTCGTCTGTGTTGAGCCCGAGGCCCAATCCTGCAGCTCCAGATGTTCTGATGGCAGGCCGACCTGAAGGAATCATTAATCAAACTGGTACGAGAAAGAAAGTGATGCCAACGATTCACAATGCTTGATGCAATTGCAAGATAAGTATACAACCTTCATACAGGTATCAGAAGATTCACAGCATGGATGTCCCGGCCATCGCCGTTTGCTGGCAGCTACACGTATGGAGGCTTAGCCTACCTGGTGCAGCATGTACGGAGCAGAGTATGAAGACTTGGCGTTCTTAAGTAGAGAGCTCAATGGCTGCAACGCTTTGTGCATGGCCGTGCTGCGCAGATCACTTGTCCTCAGCTGCATGTATCAACAGCAAGGTATCAATGACAAGGGCAGATGATTGCAGCAATACAACACACTGGGCCGGCATCACAGGCTGCGACCGGGCTTAAGATGGCTCTTCAATGCACTGATCTATATTACCTGGGTGCCTAGCACAACAAGCACAGCGTCTGGGGGGTGCTGCTGAAGGAGCACAGTGTTCAGGCCATCTGATGCTGTTGCAGGTGGAGTGAGCTGTAAAGCCCCCCGCACAATGCTGTGCAATTCCTGTTTGTAGTCCTCATGCACCTGCAGAAGATGCAACTAGTTCTTCTGTGAGAGTCTCTGTCAGAACTCCAGCATCGATCTGACCAGACTGGACTGATTGCGATATCAGCTAGATCATTGCCATACTGGCTAGAACAGCTGCCACGTAAGACTTTTTTCCAACACTAATAGACGCACCCCGTAAGCAGCCCGAGATAAACTGTCCCCAGCGCTGAAGTAGTGCTCGCTGGCAACAGCAAACAAGGGAGCAGCTATGCTGATTGCTGAACCTGGCACTGTGCAGTGAGCCGTTATAACCATCACAATTAAGAAGCAGACCTTTTGGCACATGCTGAGCGTCGCACGTCAAAATCACACGAGAGCACAACAGAGACTTGACATGCAAGTTCAAACTCCCAGAGGCAGACCAACATGCTATAATAAGTCCTTGAACGCTTCTTGCCACATGTTACGGTCCCGAGATGGCAGGCGCACAGACGCATAGTTGTTGTTTGACAACACACACAAGGCGGAAGCCTCTGGTGTACGCTATGATCTGCACTCATTCTTTCATCTCACATCATATACAGACACGCAGCATGCTGTCTTGCGATTATGAAGTGAAAATCAAATACAGGGCGCCAGTTTGTCCCCGGATGCTTGCTTGGCCTTTTTTAGTCCTTTGATTATGACGCTTTAGACTGCAATGAGCAAGAGCCTGGGTGGAGACACTGCCACCCACAAAGCACAGACTGAGTTGGAGCAAGACGCAGACCATTGGATTCAATGTGATCGTTGTTCAAAGTGGAGAAGAGTTTCACCGAAGGTTGCAGAGGCGATTGAAGATGATGCAGAATGGTGCGTCAACATAACCACATTGCGTTCATCACTGGTGCTGTGCAGTTCTCTCTCTGCATGTAATCGGGCCTTACCCACGTTCGGTGCAGGTATTGTGAACACAATCCAAACCCCTCCTTTGCAAGCTGTAATGTTGCTCAGGAGCTAACGAATGAGGAGATTGACCAAGAAGCTGCTGAGGTATGGGCTCATGCCTGAACATTGTCAGAAAGCCATGCAGAATATTTGATGCGCTTGTGCCCGCTTAAGTTTGTGCTACTGCACCTGCTCATGGGCCAACGCGCCGTCCACGTGGCATGCAGGCTGAGGAGGAGCGGCGGAACCTTCCAAAGCTGCCTGCTGTTTGGCAGCTGATTCGTGGTAACCACTACAGCCACCGCAAGCGTAAACAGCAAGATGAAGACGACATCATGGTGTGCAGTTGCCCCCCACCTTGGCGCGGTGGTGATGGATGTGGACCAAACTGCATTAACAGAATGTTGTGCATAGAATGCACAGAGGTGGGGTCAAAGGGATGGTTGCTGCCCAGGCCATCGCTCATTCCAGTGCTGTTGCTACACATGTGAAGCATGTTATGCCTTGAACTGTGATGCTTTGGCTTTGACAATTGTCTTCTAGTGCCGAGCTGAGTCATTGTGACCAGGTCAGTCAAACAGCAGTGTCGCCAGTTCTTGTGATGCTTGTTACATGTGTTTTTGGGTTTCTGCAGGACTTCTGTCCTTGTGAGGAGACTTGCAACAACCAGATGTTCACAAGAAAGCAGTATGCGAAGCTGGCAGTGGTGAGAGATCTTTCTTAGTTCCACAACACAGTTTGCCTTGCAGTGGCACAACCAGCAGGATATCTACCTTGCACAATGTGGCATGCTTCAGCGTATGACGCAACTTGAGAAACTTGCATGAGTGCTGGTTGTCAACACAGTATCTTGGTGTGTTGTGCATGTTTCTTGTAGCGTCGTGCAGGCCCTAAGGGCTTTGGGCTGTATGCGGAGGAAGATGTCAAAGCCGGTCAGTTCCTGATAGAATACATAGGCGAGGTTCTGGAGGAGGAGGAGTACACGCGCCGCAAGCAGTATTACATACAGCATGGCCAGAGGCACTTCTATTTCATGAACATTGGCAATGGAGAGGTTATAGACGCCTGCCGCAAAGTGAGCAACACCAGCAGCCGGTCGCGCATTTGTTGAGCTGGCGGACAGTCATATCACACTACCATTTACCTCCAGCCTGAGTAATGGTGGCTGGCTGCTTGGCAGCAGGCACTGAGGAGTTTGGGTATTATCACAGGTGTACAGGGTGATTACGTTGTACACTGTGTGGGGTACACCAGGAACAGTCAGGGCTCAACGAGCCGCTGGAAAATGCCACGAGAGCATGTACAGGCTTGACAGCATCAACAGTTGTGAGGCAGCGGGCAGGACAATGAGGGCCACATGCAATGTGTTGCTGGCTGACTGCGTCTCTTTGTGCTGTAGGGCAACCATGCTAGGTTTATCAACCACTCCTGTGAGCCCAACTGTGAGACACAGAAGTGGATTGTGCAGGGAGAACTTGCCATTGGGCTGTTCACTCTCCGCAGCATCAAAGCTGGTGAGCAACCCTTGCTGCAATTGATTGGGGCAAGGGCCCCATCATGGATTTTTATCGCTAGCAGGCCCAGTAGCCTTCAGCTTGGGGTTTTGCTCCTTATGTTCTGCCTGTGTGTGCAACTGGGCTGCTGTGGGACAACCAATAGTGTCCTGGGTGCAATGCCAAAATGTGTGATTTCTGGGTAGGGCCAGTGCCTTCACCAGCTGTTGCTGCTGTACTGGCAGGTGAGGAGCTGACGTTTGACTACAACTTTGAGCGTTATGGAGACAAGCCCATGCGCTGTTTCTGTGGCAGCAGGAAGTGTCGCAAGTTCATTGGTGGCACACAGGAGAGCACTGCTGACATTGTGGAAGTAGGTGATGCTGAGGATGTCACACATGATCCAGAGCCGGTCATGGTGCAGGAGGATGAGACTGACGCCACGGTGCAGGCTATGCTGGACAAGGAGGTTGGCGCAATCAGGCGAAACTGGGACACGAAGATGCTTAGCAAGTGAGTGGCCAGCGCTGGGGCGGCAGGATGACAGCACTGCAGCTGAGGACTTGACTGCAGTGCGAACTGGGTCATGCTGGCCCCCAGTAGTGCAGTTGGTGACGTGAACTTATTATGGCTTGCTGCTGTTTGAACCTGCAGGCTGCAGCAGTTATGCCGACAGAAAGGCATTGACTGGTCTGTTACTGTTGAGGATGCTGGTCGAAGCGCCAGCACTCAGGCACTACCATCAGCAGCAGCACTCAGCAGCCCCAGCAAGGCTCAATCAGAGGGTGAGGACAGCAGAGCAATGCCAGCAGCTAGCAAAGCAGCCGCATCTCCCACCAGCAGCAGCGTACCTGTTGTTGACACACTTGCCAGAGCGGAAGTGGATGCGATCGAGTCTGTTTTGCTGCATGGCCCTCCCAAGGCAGCACCAAAGCAGCAGAAGCGCAAGCGCGGCGCACAGCAAGCTGAACTGGACCCAGCAGCTGCAGCTAAAAAGCAGCAGCAGGACGAGCGCAAGCGGCAGCGACTGGAGCAGCAGGAAAAGCGGAAGCAGAAGCAGCAGCAGGAATTTTTACGCATGCAGGCAGAAGCAGAGCAGCGCTTTGAGAGGATGAAGCACCAACGCCTGCACCAGCAGACACAGCAACAACAACCGTCCAGGAGAAAACTGGTCAAGCAGCACCCGCAGCTGAAGGAGGAAGAGGTGCTGCCAGCAGAAGGAGAGGAGTTGCGAGACTCTGACATGGAGAGTGAGGTGGATCGAGAGCAGCAGGAGCAACAAACAGCAGCAGCAGCAGGTAGGCAATGCAGTCAGGATTGAGGCTGTGCATTGTTGTGCCATGACACTTGTCGCTAACGTGTTGCTATCATCACTAGCAGCCCGTATTGCATACCATGATGCATGCATTGCTGCAGCATCTCTTGAGCATCTCTTTTTATGTGAGTCCTTCTTTCTGTACTGCATTGCACATTGCAAGCAGCTTCGCCAGAGAGTGAGTCAAGTGACCAGGACAGTCAGGAAGTCATGCCAGTGCTGGAAGCTGCACCTGCGCCAGCTGCAGTTGCTGCAGCCCTACCATCGGTGCACAGACGCATAAAAGTTGTGCAAAACAAGAGACCAAGGCCACCTCTTGCGCCTGGCACCAAGTCAGCAGCGGCGGCAGCGGCCTCAGAAGGTGCAGGCAGAGAGAAGAAGGCATCCAGTGGCAGGCGCAGCTTCCTGACCCTGGCTGTGTCAACTGGTGAGAAATACTTGCTCTATTATCTCATCATGCCAACCTATTCCAGTACCATTTCTTCTGGGTTCACACATGCACAGTTGATGTCTTGTTGTTTACAACACCCAACGCAAGAATTGCCCGCTGCAGGCCAATCAGCGTCAGCTGTATGCTGTGGTGTGATCTTGCACTCACATCAGAGCTGTTTACCATTGAATTGCAGCTGGCAAGTCATTAAGACGGCGCAGTGAAGTGGACAGGCGGTTGGAGCAGCTGGTGCAGAAGCAGTCCTGGAAGCTAAAAGAGCCGGGACAGCAGTCAGTTATAAAAGTGAGCTTGCAGTGCACTTCAGTGCTTGCAACCTGTGGGTATCTGTACTGCTTGTGGTGGTCCAGTTGCAGTTGTCTGTGGATGGTGGGTGCCAGCGTGATGTGAAACATTAAGGTGGCAACATGCTGTCCTTAGTGATGGTGCCTGGTGCATATGTCTGCTGTTGTTGTGTGCAGGTGCTGCGGCTGTTCAACTTATGCGACATCACCCCCCAACAAGCTGACCCGCTGGTACAGCAGCAGGCCGGCTCCAAGCAGGGCTCACCTGTCAAGCAACATTCAGCCCTCAGTCAGCCAGCAATGCAGCAACAGCAGCAGTCAGATGCAACAGGCAGTGTGCTGCAGTCAGAAGGTAGGGGAGACATACAGCTAGATCAGCAGCAGCTGGGTGCTGCTGCAGTGTCAGGCGAGGGAGGTGCTGCCGGTGATCAGCTGGGTCAACCGCAGCTGCCCCAGGGCCTGACGCCGCTTCAACCTCTGCGGGGTGCAGAGCTTGAAGCACGCGAACGTGAGAGCGAGGCACGCTTCAAGGCGCGGCAGCGGGCGCGCATGGCAGACTTGGGCATGCTCCTTGATGTTGTCCTAGCCAGCAGCAGTGAAAAACTGAAGAAGGAGTGGGTGACATGTGGGATCCTCACACAGCTGCAGCAAACCCTTGGAAGGGTGCCATTCACGGCAGAGTACAGCTCAGTGCTTGTGAAGGTCATCAGGGTCTTGGAGCACTTACCCTTGACCCCCGATGACCTGTACACAGTTCGTAGCGCCCACGGCACTTTTGCTGATCTCATTCGGCGCATGGCCAGCTCAGCCAGTGACTGGGAGGTTCGTCGGCGTTCACACCAGCTGCTGAAGCGGTATGCAGCGGCCACGTGCAGTGATGCCACGCTGCTGCAGCTGTATCATGTGCCAGGTGCAAACGGCAAACCATACCTCTTGTCCTTGCACTTGCCACCACCACAGATTCAGCGCTTATTGGCATTACTGCCCAAAAATGCTCCTCCACCCCGCAATCAACATCAGCGGTGGGCTGGTCAAAGCGGTTTGCAGGGTGCTGGCAGGGCCCCAGGGCAGAGTGGCCTTGCTCCTGCAGCAGAGCAGCACTCCAGCCCCAGCACATCGCATGGGGCAGGCATGGCGCTTGACGGCACAGCTATTGGCCTTTCATTGCACTGGAGGCTTCAGCAGCAGCTGGAGGATGTGCAGTTCATGCAGGGTAACAGACCGGTAGGGCGAGGTGCCAGCAGCAGCCAGCTAGCAAATGAGGGTTGGGAGGTGGGGCCACCTGGCGGTCCTTGGAATGACCGCCCACCTCTTCCAGTGCTGCCACCTGCCGGTGCGACTGCTGTGTTCAGACATAGTCGTCGCCATATGCCACAGCAGTCGCCCGTCAGGCCATTCAATGGCCGACAACTCGGCCTGCCGGACGGTGTTCCACCAAGGGGGTTTCATGGCATGGACAGAAGTCAGGACTGGGGCTGTGACAAGGGTGCTGAGCGAATGGATCGCGGGGATGGCTGTTGGGAGAGAGGTGAGACATCCGTGGGCCATACCAGCAGCTGGGATAGAGGACACTTGTTTGGCCCAGCAGAGGGCACCACCAGTGTTCCTGGCGGTTGGCACCCACCTCTGGGAAGAGACAGAGGTTCTGTGCCAGGCCCTGGTGGGTACAGTAACATGTCAGTACTGGGACATGACCCTTACTACAGAGACTGGGAGTTGCGGAGTGACTGGGAACGTGACAGATATGACAGGGGGAAGAGAGATTGTGATCATCCAGACAGCAGGGAGGCAAGGTCAGCACAATGGCATCACAATGCTCCGGATGCAGCAGGCAGGTCACATCGTGGCAGCTGGGACACTTTGCTCACCAACAGGCAGCAGTCTCCCCGGCACCACCATCCAGCTGAGCAGCAGCAGCCACCTCCACCACATGGCATGCCGCCAATCAGTGACCTGTTTGCTGATGCACCACCTGCTCCAGTAGATGACTGGCCCACAGCTGGCGCACCTGAGGCACCGGACAAGCGTGTGCCTGCAGACGTGCATCCAGTTCACAGTAGCAAGGGTTGGCAGCATCATGAGCTGCAAGAAGGGCCCTCTGATGACAGAAAGAGGTGTGGCCATTGGGAGAGTCCAGATCAGCAAGGGCACAGTTGTTCACCACACCACCCTGCTGTGCCACAGCAAGGTGACCTGGGACCTTCAAGGGTGCTCCCAGCCAGCATTGAGGACCTCTGCAGCTTAGGTGTTTATTCTTTCATCCAGCAGCCAGGTGGTGTGGTTTGGCTGGAACCTGCACGGGACCCTCAAGCAGCAGAGGCAGGTGCTGCTGGCAGCTTCTCACCCATTGTGAGCGGCAGCTTCTCACCGCCCATAACTGACAGGCAGCGGCCAGTAACACCAGTCCTGCCAGCTGACAGTGACCTGACTGCTGAGGACATGCTGCAGGTACTGCAGGATGCCGTGGTTGCAGATAAGACTCCAGGTGTGGCTGTGAGCACGCTGGTGGCAGCAGACCTAGCATCTCAGCAGCAGCGGCAACAGCAACAGCAATCAAGGAAAGGGTTGGGTGCAGAGCCCTCAAGGTTCCACCACCATTCAACTCATCCTGGAGCTCAATGGCAGCACAATGGACCATTGGACACAACCCCCGCAACGATGCTGCAGCTACCCAAAATGCATGTCGGCTTGAGGCCTGATGGCGCTGGTAGCAGGCCTCATGCTCCATATTCAAACCAACAGCAGCAGCAGCAGTTGCCTGAGAGTTGGGAGCAACCCGGTCCTGAGTTTGAGGCCTTTGTTGGTGAAGCTGTGAAGCACCGGCTGGGGAAGTATGTGCAGCCTGACCACCCAAACCGCATATCAAGGGAAGAAGCACACCAGCTGTACAGGTGGGCAGGCCGTCCTGGCACCTGAGTTGATCAGGTCTTGAACAAAACATCTGAGATGTGATGTTGCAGACCAGACAACAAGTAGATGGTCGCCCTCTAGCTGCAGTGACACACTGCAGCACATTGTATCAGAGCAGATGGTGCGTGTGCAACTCTCTCAGCGCATCACAGACGCGTAAGTGCTTTCTTCTGCTCACTACAGTAATTTTGATCACCTGCTGCCGCTTGCTGGGTTGCAGGAAGTTGCGGCGTGAGGTAGTGGAGAAGGAGTTGACCGCCTTCGACGGTCGCCAAGCCCAGGGCCAGTTCAGACCCATAGATAAGGTTGAGGTGGAGGCCAAGATCAAAGAGTTTGTCAGGCACAGCATCAGGCGTCTGCATGCTTCTCGGGCAGCAGGAGCTCAAGAGGGCTTAGCAGTAGCAGGCTGTGCCTACTGAGCTTGCTCCACAGGATGGTGATGTATTATAGGGCACAACTCCTTGGCAGTGTGGATGTCAAAACATTTGACTCCAAACAGTTGACCATCCCTCTGCCATTAGGGGCAACAGCAATATAGCAGCAGCAGCACAACTGCTGTGCATCATGATTGATGGCTGAAAGTACTGTGGGCAGACACTTCATGCATCTTAGCAGCAGAAAGTGTCTCAGACAGTGTTGCATTGTCACATACCTTGTGCGGCTGTTATGGGGCTATTGTGTGTACTTGGAAAATCCAGCTAGCTAGAGCTCTCTACAAGCTGGTGGTTGATGATTGGATGTCTGCTGTGATGGTTTCAAATCTTGCTTATGCCGCTTGAGCGTATATGCAGTACGTATTATTAGCACTACAGTCCATGATGGATTGGAGCTGGCCAGCTGCACTGCCAGTTTGACAGCAGCCCTTGTCAGTGTCAAGGTGACGTTTAGATGAGCCCAAAGCACGACTTGGACGGTCTGTGTTTGTGCCCATGCTGGAGGCTACGTTATGGCGTATAGGCTGCCAGCCTATCACGGTGATACAGTGTACCTCATCACAACATGTTGCATGTCTCTTCTTTTTGACACATGTAGCATATACACCCTGGGTGGCACCCCCCTCGCATGTGAGCTCGTTTGCCAGCTCACCCAGTGCTGCATGGGCTCAATTTCTTTCGCATGTAGATTGAAGTGAGACCAGCCGCTTTTGCATGGGATTGCTAGGCGCTTCAAGCATCAGAATGTGGATGAGAACTGCAGCTTATGCAGCTTATTGAATTTGCATGCGACCATGGTTAGTAGGGAAGACTCCAGAATGACCTCGCATGTTGGGTTGATCTGAGACAATAAAAGGAATGTGGTGATGCTTGGGGCACCAGTACTACTCCTACTCCTCCTACTGCTGCTGCTACTACTGCAAGTTACCTGAGGGGTTTCCACCCGTAAGGAGCCAACAGATGGCTCATGGGGACAAGACAAGATTAAAACTGAAAACACACACAACTTGCTGCATGGTTCTATCTCTTTTACGTACAACTTGCTGCATGGCTCAAATTTCTTTCACCCAGCTGTGCACAAGTTGTGTGGGCTTGGTGGGGTGGCCTCCCTTCCAAGTCGTTCAGGTTTGATGGGACTCGGCAACATCAACCACATGCCTCCCAGAGTGCCAGTTTGCTGAAGGAGCAGCGCTGATGCAGACTCATCAGGCCACGGACTCCGTGGCACCCAGAGTTGCCAGCAAGGGCTCAGCCATTGGATAGATTGCGATTTGCATGTACCCATACTTCTTTGTCAAGAAACTTTGTATAACACAATAGGTACGGCTCCCCTGTATCCCACGCTGAGATTGCAGCCCCTCACGCCGGGACAACAACCTTGCGTTCTTAGCAGTGGTGCTTTACAGCGTCGCCGATCGCGCGTTTACGTTGCATCACGCCAAGATAGAGACCATGATCGAGAATTGCTGCGTCCTCGATATCCTTCCGTTCTCTCTTAGCGTACACCACGCAATACTAGGTATTTGCTCACATCAAACGTTTGGCAATACCATCTGATCATATCTGAAAGTGGACTCCATACAGCCATCGCTGGGGTTGTATCAGGCGCCAAGCCTGCGAAGCTGTACTTTGGAGAACTGCTTTGAATGGCGGACAGTGGAACCGTTGATTTGATTGATGAAGATGATGACGAGTTTGAAAAAAATATGAAGGATGCTATTGCTGCCAGCCTGATCATGCAGGATCGGCTCTCTGCAAGTGAGCTCTTTAACACACTACTGGTTGCACTCTTGGCATCAGGGTAGTGTGGGCCTTCACCAGAGCTTGAATGTTGTGATTCCTTCTTGCTAGAGGTGTTGGCGGCAGTGTACTGCTCCAAGCAAGTGCAAGCAGTCCATATTGTGTCCGCTCAGAGGGCCTGGGCCATAGTGGGTCAACTCTCAATGATGTACTCTCAGCCCAGCTGATGTCGCAGCAGCGTGCTTGTTTCTCATGCTGCACAGGGCATCCGATGGACATGAGTGCAGAAGACGAGATCAATAAGGCGCTGGCTTTGAGCATGCACATGTTTGAGGCTGAGCAGCAGCACAGGGAAGAGGAGCAGCCTATTGTGGGCCTGCCTGTGCTGTTGCCCTCACAGCAAATGCAGCAGCTTTTGTGTGCTGAGCACCAGCTCGCAGGTTCCCGCAAACGCAACAACAATGCATCAGCAGCCAACCTGGCAGCAGCCGAGCAGGGGCAGGCTGCTGCTGGCCCCAACAAGCGACAGCGGAATAGCTGTTCTCATGCCTCTGCCAGCAATCAGGTGTCTCAATGCGGGGAGTGCAATCCTGAAGAAGAATATCAGGACACAAGCAGCAGCAGACAGCAGCAAAACCTGCAATTACAGCAGCAGCAGCAGCCACAACAGCAACAGCAATTGGAGGGGCAGCATCTGTTGCCAGTCAAGTTGAATGGAGACTCGGAGCTTGCAGCAGCAGCAGCCATCCTGCTGGTGACTTTATCCCAATCACCCAGTTTGCAAGCTGCAGCTCATCAAGGTCAGCAAGCTGCAGTGTCGCCTGCCAGCATGCTACAAAGTGGCCTGCACACTGGCCAGCAGCAGCACAGTGGATTCGCACGAGTTACACAGTTGGGCCGCAGTGGTGCACTCCAGCATTTGGACCTGGAGTCAGCAGGTGTGGAACTACAGCAGCAACACCAGCAGCAGCGACAAGAATTACAGCATCAGCGGAGTGGATCCAGGGATGATTTTATTGTTGATGATGCAGAGGCTGGTGATCGGCGCGACTGCGCGTCTGGCTTGTTACCGCCGCTCACAGGCACGCAAGTACTCGAGCACACAGGCTCAGGCACTGGCCAAGGGGCTAGTCAGATACAGCAGCAACAGGGGCCGACACTCAGCACATCTCAGCAGGGACACCAACAGCAGCAACTTTCAATCCCTCCATCAGAGCTGCCACATATCAGTCGGCGGCTGATCTACCAGCTGCATGACAGAGTGCACTGGCTGGACCCGTACAGCAGGTCTGCATTCACTGGCCAGATAATGACTGTTGAAAGCTGTGAGGGCGAAGGGTACTTGGGCCGGAGATACATTCTGGATGTGGATGCGCCAGTGAAGTATGTGGAGGCCAACTGCGAGCAGCTGCTGCCGAGGGTGGAGGTGGGCGAGTATGTGTGGTGCAAGCCTAACATGGCTCTGCGGGCAGCATGGTCAGCACAAACAGCTCAGACAATAGCGCAGCAGCAGCTGCTGCAGCAGCTGCTGGCCCAGCACACAGGTCATACCAGTGATGTGAGCAGGTGGCTTGGTTCTCCCTGGATTCAGGGGTGTGTTGTAGGAGCCTGTGTCCATCAGGACCCAGGGTATGCTGCTGTGCCTGTTGTGGAGGTGTCGCTGCCCTGCGGGGGGAGATGCTGGTTCCCAATGTCTCTACTGCAACTGGTGAAAGAAACAGGCGAAAGCAGCTCCATGGCAGCACAGAAGGGGCAGCGACCGTTGACTTCAAAGCAGCTGCAAATGATTGATGATGCTGATGTGCTGGTGGTGAGCTGTAGTGTCGCTGCTGCAGGCGCTGATGCTCAGCCTGACTCAGGTGGCACGAGTGTGGTGACCAATGAGGATGATGGACATGCAGCAACAGCACCATCTGAGCCAGCAGCAAGGCAGCAGCAGCAGCAGCCCTTAACAGCTGCTACCACTGCAGAGCTCAATGCAGGCGCAACCCCTGCAGGTCCCGAGGTTGTGCAGCCACAACTGCAGGTGACCCAGTCTATGCCTGTGCATGCTCCAATGTCACCAGCAGCTGTGCCTCAAGCCCTAATCTAATAGCAATGAGACACATGAGGGCTAAATATCTCTTACATGAGGGTTTCAGCAGGCAAAGACCTCTTGACATGCAATGTGGTCTCCACCAGTGATGGGCACATTCATATATCGCACCTACTCCAGTCTGAACACACCCAAAGAGCTCAAGCAAACTCGATGAGGTCAGTCATTGATTGTTTCAAACGGCAGTAAAAACATTACAAATCACCTCTCTTGATTTCGTCTGAGCGCATCCTTCTGCCATCTTCTCCACATGTGTGTAAAAGAGATTTAGCCATGCAACAAGTTGAGATGCCATGGCAAATGCGCTGACATGCGTTTGGAGCGCCACCCTGGTATGATGCACTTCGGCTGTCAGATGTATGTAAGACAAATTGAGCGATGCAGCAAGTTGAGGTGCTAGAAGAAGAAGAAATACCCTTTCCGGCCGCAAGGCCTTAGGGAATATGTACTTGGTGGCTCAGCTTGAGGTGCTAAGGCAAATGTGCTGACATGCGTTGGGGGCGCCACCTTGGTACTGTTAGATGATCGGATGCTTGCGCCTGCCCTGCCCACAACAGAAGCAAGAGCAAACTCTGCTTTTTTTCCGCGGCAAAAGCTGCCCTTGCTGCCCATATGGGCATCCGGCTGCCACTGACGCCCTACACCAAGTATCACCTGTAAAAAGGAGGAAATCTATGCAGTAAGCTGCGTTGTCACTGCTGCCATCCTCCATCACGTCATACATTGATCAATCACCGGTAACCAGGTACCTTTAATAATAATACCTGGCAAAACCAACCGCATGCGCACAGTGCGCACTGTCCGACAGTACTGACTCAGTACACTTATCATCGTGCAGTACATCATACCAGTACATCATACCAGTACACTTAATCATCGTGTCGTCTAACATTTGTGCACAGCTACTAGCGATAGGTCCGGCATCAAGTTGTAAGTTACACGAGTGTAACTCGCCCGTTAGCGAGCCAAGTACAGGCTCGTCGATGATATCATTGGCACCGTGTTGTTGACTTGGCGCAGTCTCCACTGGAGACTCTGGTAACCTCGCTTGAGACACCCGTATGATCAGGTCACAAATGAACAGCCGAGTCAGGAGCCAATAAGGCGTTGCTACGGCACACCGTGCTCAGCCACAAACAATCACTGTGGCGTCTAGTTGTTGTGAGCACCCCTCGGACCGATGCCACGCGTGCACGCTGCTGTCCGCAGTCACGCGCGGGCAGCGAGGCCGGGCATCGCCATGCATGCATGCATCCATGGACTGGCCAGTCCGCAGGGCGGAGGTAACCTTCCGAAGGTCAATCATTGAAGGGTGTTCCTTATGTTAGGGTGTTTTCAGACAGGAGTAAAAAGTACCATAAACGACCATTATGTGTCTACCACCACTCACAAAGATCCATTTCAAATAATCGGATAGACCAAGAACAACTTGTGTGTCTGAGACACAACTCAATCGTGGCACGCAGTATGCTGGTGGAAAAGTACAGCTTGCTTGTATGCAGGGTCTCCTACTCAGTAGGAGGTTCGATGCCATGGTAGGTGTTTTCAGACTGCCAGTCTGCTCAACAGAAAGTTTGAATGAAATTCGTCTGCCACTCTCATTGAATTATAATGCAATACATAAACTCACTTGACTCGCTTGAGCGCTACTATCAAAGAAATTGGACCATGCAGCAAGTGACATTTTGAAAATGCTATGGCAATGCATGATGCGCCTACATGCGTTGCCACCGCCTGGGGCGCCACCCAGTGTGTGCCTGCCTGGGCTGTCCTGGCCCAGGCAGGGCCATCCAGCTGCCACAGACGTCCTACACCAAGCCTTGATACGGTGTTGCTTGGTGCCACCAAGTAGAGATAGACAGTTGTTGCCAGGCTGGAATGGCGTGGCTTGCCAGGTGGACGGACTGTTTCAGTTGCTAGGTTGACTGTCAAGCTAGCAACTTCATTACAACTTGGCCATGTGCGCGCTGCTAGGCGTGCCAGGCAGCGCCAGTTTGTACAGCTTGCCCTGGGCACTCAGAATGCCCCTGAGATTGATGTTGGTCTCCAGCAGTTGTCTGCATGCATGCGTGCATTGTGGAAGCACATTAAGTGGGACAACTTTTTCAAGGATGTGTATTGGCGGTTGATTATCAATGCTCTTCCCACTGCAGATCGTATGCATCAAAAACAATCCTCTTGCTTGTGTGGTGCTCACATGCCTGATCAGCAACATCATTTCTGGGATTGTTCTATTGCCCAATCTGTTGTCCAGTGCATTGCGTCTGAGCTACCAGCGGCATGGTGCATCCGCACGCCTGTGGTGTGCCCTGTACTCCAACGCCATCCATGGTTGATGCAGGCCCTAAGCAGTTGCATAAGACTGCATGGATGGTGGTATGCCTGGCTGCAATCAATGCTATGGATTGTGGTAGGAAGAGGGCTGATGCATTGCGGCGTGAGTGGCACATTCAACGGGCACAGTCTGCCAGCCATATTGCATCTGCTCCTTTGCCACAGAATCAAAGCCGGATAACGCAATTCTTCCAGACAGTGCCTCTCACGGCTACTCAGTTACAGCATAAACAAGACAGACAGCAACATTTGCAGCAGCAACAAGCTCAACATCATCTGGATGATATGCGTCGTTTGCTGTCGCAAGCCAAGCAGCAAGCTGTTGCCAAGTTTTGACAGCTGTTGTCTAATTTTGTTATCTTGAACCCTTGTCCTGTGCATGGCTTTGACACTATGCCACATGATCACCCTTTTGTCTGCTTGGCTCCCAGGCACCAGTTGCAGTCTTTGTGTGTGTGTGTGTGTGTGTGTGTGTGTGTGTGTGTGTGTGTGTGTGTGTGTGTGTGTGTGTGTGTGTGTGTGTGTGTGTGTGTGTGTGTGAGTGTGTGTGTGTGTGTGTGTGTGTGTGTGTGTGGGTGTGCGTGAGGGTGGGTGTGTGTGTCTGGGCGTAAGTTTACCAACAGTTTGTGAGTAATAGTGAAGGGAAAATGCTTATTGGCTGTTAGACATGCTTGAAAGTAGGTAAAAGCGGTGATATGCTCGACTAGAAATAGTCAAACAAAC